>CM022759.1:23908786-24011286 GCA_012411365.1 Ameiurus melas
GGATTCCACCAAATCAAACTTTTGTAGTGAAGCTGTTGACTAACATTAAATTGCACATTTTTAACTATTACCTGTTCATCTCTGTGAATAAATAGGAAGTGGCCCATTTTTCTTGGAAAACTCTACACTCTGTATCCACTTTACTTTGTATACACAAGACATTTTGGCTAATGAGGGTGTGGGGGCGAGTGGAAAATAGGGTACACTACACGGTAATAACAAACAGCAGAAGGCGCATTGCTACCATCTGCTGTTCGGTCTGAGTCCCAGGCCCGTTGTGCTGCATCTTCTACTCTAATTAAAACATTAATAACATTAATAATTTAGGAATAGAGCATTATATATATATATATATATATATATACATTTTTTCACTTTCAAAGTTCATCCTGCTGGCCAGATTGAACCACCTAGCGGGCTGGTTTTGGCCGTATGGTTTTGGCTGTACGTCTGACACACTAATTATAGTTTTGAAGGCTTTCTGACCCCAAGACACAACTAACTTCTGCAATTCTCCAGCTGTGATCCTTGGAGATTTTTTAGCCACTCGAACCGTCCTCTTCACAGTGCGTTGAGACAATATAGACACACGTCCAGTTCCAGGTTGATTCATAACATTTCCAGTTGACTGGAACTTCTTAATTATTTCCCTGATGGTAGAAATGGGCATTTTCAATGCTTGTGCTATTTCCTTATAGCTACTTCTCATTTTTACATTTTGCAAGGATCTTGCTGGAGCCTATAACTTTACATCCACTCATTATTCTTCATGTATGTTTCATGCTGGTGTAGGGTTTGTTTGGCGTTCCTGAGCTGAGCTGCACAGATGGATTCAAGGTGATCCAGGAGAAAGCTCTGCAGGAGACCGAGCACTTGGTGGAGAAAGCCTGCAGCACGCCGCCTGGCCGTGTGACTGTAGAAACATTCGATAACCTCTCGGACAGTTTATGCAGAGTGGCTGATCTGGTAACCCTGACTCATATATTCATTCATCGATTCATGTGTTTGTTTGTTTATACAGGAAACACTGTGCTCAAATATGTTAGTACTTTACAATGAAATATATCCAAACATCAGACATTGCTGGAAATGTTTGCTTACTAAAATCCTTTGAGGAAATTTATAACTACTTGTCTAATTCTACATGTAAGAATTAATTTTAATATAGCCTTATAACTGCTGTACGATTACCTTTTATAAGTAAAAATAAATGTATCTCAAACTTCATTGATCTACACAGTGGTGTCAGAGATGCTGGACAATAAGTTAGATTAATGTAATTTCCTACAGAACATTTCCTAATGTTATTTCCTGTGGCTGTTTATTTTTATTTATTTATTTATTTATTTATTTATTTATTTAGGCAGACTTTATTAAAGTGGCCCATCCTGATCCATTTTACCGAGATGCAGCAGAGAAAACCTGCATACAGATCGGTACTACAGTCGAGAAGTATGTCTACTTTTTATGCACATCACTTATTCTGATAAATCTAGAGCATGCTTATTTGTTGTGAACCTCCCACTGATCTTCATCACAGGCTTAACACAAATGTTGAGTTGTGTAAAAGTTTAAAGAACCTGTTGGGTAATGAAGAGGTGATGGCGAAACTGGATCCAGAAACCAGGTGTGTCTTTAGCTCTGTTTTTCTTTGTTTATGTATATTTACTGTTGGTCAAATATTGTCAGCTCCTTGTTTTAATAATATTGATGGTTAATGGCCCTTTTTTACTGCATCAGCAGTTAATTTTTTAAGCTGATATAAAACTATACAGTATTTTTAAACATCTGTTTTAAAAGGTTTTGTTTACTCTATTTAAAAATGTAAAAAAATAAATAAATAAATAAATAAAACACCCCTTAATTTTAACAATTCAAGCTTGTTTTTTTGTATAGGAGAGTTGCTGAGCTGTTCCTGTTTGACTTTGAGATAAGTGGGATTCACCTGGATGATAAACAGGTCAGGTTCATATAACATGGTTTCATCTTCATGTTTTAATTTGCCATTGTTCATTAAATCATCTACAACTAGAGTAGGATTCACTTTGCAGCCCTTTATGCTTCACCAGTCATAAATAAATAAATATAAAAGAATAAATAAATATAAAAAATACATAATATATAATTAAAAAATATATATATATATATATAATATTTATATATATATATATATATATATTATATATATATATAGTTAATTATTTATTTAATTAATAAATAATTTATAACACACACAGAGTACCATGTAAAAGTTTTAGGCACATTGAATGAAATGCTATAGAGCAAAGGTGCCTTCAAAATGATTAAGTTAAATGTTTCTAGATTTAAAAAGAAAAACATAAATAAATACCTTAAAGCAATAAGTCAATATTTGGTGTGGCATAAAAATAGTCTCCGGTACAATTAGTGCAGTTTTATAAGTTAACAAGCTGTAAGTTGTATTGAGCATCTTGCAGAACCAGCCACGGTTCTTATGGAGAATTTGACTGTTGCACTCGCTTCTTATTTTTGCAGCAAAATCCAGCAGCCTTCTGTGTGTGTGTGTGTGTGTGTGTGTGTGTGTTTTTAAATATGAAAAGTGTCTCTTGTGTAATATGCTGCTTTCTATACTGACATACAAACATTTTTCTGTAACATTTATATTTGTGCTAGAGAACTAATGTTTGGGAATCTAAAATGTTTTTTTTGTACTGACTTGATAATGTAGAAGTCATAAAATAAAATAAAAATGATGAAGTTTGTACAAAAAAAAAATAGGCTACCTATAAATTTAGTACAGTATTGTGTGTGTTTTTTTTTTTCTTTCTTTCTTTCTCAGAGGAAAGAAGCAGTCAAGTTGAATGTTCAGCTGTTGGATCTCAATAATCAGTATCTTATGGGCTGCCACATGCCAAACCGAATAGACATGAGAGTTCTCCCTAAACACATCCTCCATCAATTTACCAACGAAGGGAAATACGTACAGATTGGGGGACTGCATGCTGATTCACCTGATGATCTGGTATGGTTCACAAGCAGGGTATCTGTGTTTCATAGTTCTCTTCATTTTGAGATAATTTTATTTATTTATAAATCATTGATAACGTTTGCTCCAAAACAATTATGGTAGTCATTTCACTAAAAACAATAGTACAATAATTCAGCAATAGTTCTGTATAAAGAAAAGAAAATGTTTCAGAATTCGACATCATTGTAGTTAGACACTCACACATTTAGTTAGGATACACATCTTGTAATATTATATTTGAACTTCTGTATCTTTTGAAATACCTGACCCTTGCTAACATTTTCTCCAAAAACAGAAAACTTGGTGTGTGTAAGTGTGTGTGTGTGTGTATATATATATATATATATATAAAACACACAACACTCCTATCTGTTTCACGTCATTTCTACAACTCACATGTCTCTCTTATAATCTTGAGATGTAGCACTGAAAGCTTTAATGTGTAATTTTTTAAAGTTATATTATCAGTTATTTATTATATTATCATTCTAATGTAAAGCCAGTTTTGCTATATGGGGATAGGGAAACCTTGAAAAAGTCTGGATTTGAAGCCACCATTAGGAATATGTCATCTTGCAGTGACACGTGTGTGTATATCTTGTGTATTTGTGATTTCAGATTCGGGAAGTTGCCTACAGGATTTTCCTGTACCCAAATGAGAATATGATGCACACCCTTGAGGAACTGCTGTCTTGTAGACATAAACTGGCTAAACTGGTCGGCTATGAATCTTATGCACACAGGGCGTTAAAAGGGGCTATGGCCAAAAGCCCAGGTAATAAACTTTTGTATACAGGTTGTGCTTTTCCCACTTGTGAATAAATATTTTGTGTTTTTTATTATTCAAATTCTTTGAACAAACATGCTCTGAATAAACATAGTTTATTGTAATTTAGCTTACTTTGTTCTGTATTTAAAAAAAACTTTATTATTTCCCCACAGACACTGTGATGACCTTCCTGCGACTTTTGACAGACAAACTCAAAGACCGGTAGAGTTTTCCATATAAACTAGACGGTTAACATGAATCAAATTATTTTTTTAAAAAAGGGACACGTTTCTAATGGCATTCAAAGATGACATTATGACATCATCATAGTACATAAGGCTTCTGTTCTCACACAGGGCCTTCTGATATTTTCCCAGGAATTATAGCATATCTCATTTTTGTCTATAGCCTTGTAAATATTCCCAGGATTCTTTTATATCTTAAAATAAAATACCCAACTAAGTTCATCCATTAAAATATTGCAAGAAGGTATAAACATAAATAAACACTGTGAGAGTGGATGGGATTGACAACAATGGTTCTCTAAATTCCAGCACAAAAATGCATGTCTCTCTTTGTATTTTCCTTTATCATGAACCGAAAAAGTAAAAAAAAAAGGTGATGCATGTGCATTTTAAATGCATTTCTTGTGAGTAGGTTCTCAACAAAATGTTTTTTCTAGTAAGTGCCATTATTCTCCACAAGGTGACAGTATGCACTAAATGTTAAATCACCACTGATCATTTTCACATTTTAGTGTGATAGATAAATTCTGGTGTGTACTTATTTGCTAGGACTGAAAAGGACTTTCAGATGATGAGAGAAATGAAGACCAGATTCAATCCCAGAAATCCAGTAAGCACCTAAATAGAACATTTATTTTGCTTATATAAGAACAGTGTGTGTAGCTGCATCACATATATGTGCACAATATTCAGTGCATTATGTCTCTGCACTGCAGGATCTTATGCCATGGGATCACCCCTATCTGAGTGGTGTTGTACGTGCTGAGAGGTGAGTTTGGTTTAATATTATAGTTACTGTGTAACATTACCATAAAGAATCGTATCTATCTTACTGTAGTATTGCATAGTGTTTGTCTTTTATCTCTCTTGAGATGAATGCAGTTAGAGTCCAACCCTGGGATCTGTCTTTTTAAAATCCGTCCTCTTTAAACAGAGCTGGCAGTGGCTGAAGTCCTTTGTTTGAAATTTGGCTCCGAGACTTAGTATTGCACAGCCATGCTCATCCCCAGTTTATTAATGAACTCAGCTCTGGCTGCACTGTTCAGTCCTTCACTAAAGCCTCTGCTACACTGGCAGACATGTTAACAGGCTTTTATTGCAATTCTTGCTTTTAGGACCTCTGAGCGGTTTCCAACATGGGGCTTTTGGCAGCAGTTTTGTCTGAATGAGGGAGGAAAGGAAGTTTTCTTTAGTCGTTAAAACTTTCTTTTTTTTCATTTTTTTTTTCATGCTACATGAAACGGAAATATTTCCGAACCATCTTAAGAACTGTACTTAATTTAAGGCCAGTGTAATATGATAGACTTTAATGGATTCATTCCACACTGTAGTCATTATACTTGGATATCTAGAACTCTACATTAATACAAGGTATACATTATACAGTGGATAAAGTATCATTAATAAGGTAATTTAATACACTGTAAGGAATTTAATATTATCAGAGGTCCATATCAACGGAACTCAAGTCCTCTAGAAAGGGCTATAATTTACCTTTTTTAATTTTTATTTGGTATAACTTGTCCGTTATCTAGGACCTCTAAAGTAAAAATTCAATTCACTTTCCACTAATCCTAATATTCTGCAATGAGTGTGTGTATGGACTGCTTGAAGAACCAAGAATATTTTAATTGCTGCTAATCCATATGTGGAAACACATGTCTGGTGAAAATTTGTGCGTAATGTTTTAATAACCAGAAAAAAAATGTTTGATTTGCTGTTAATTCAGTATCTTCAAAACATATAGCGAATAGAGTAGTATGAGCAAAAAAAAAAGTTATTATATAATATCAATGCTTAAACACATCACTGCTATTTTATTGTATTTCCTTTTCTTTTATTGCTTGCCTGTTTTGTTCACCTTATTTTAAAATATAACATTTTAATATTTATTTAATATAAAGCTTAACTTGCGTTTTAAAATATGACTTCAATAAAATCTGACATATTATAATATTGATCAAAATCTTGGAAATGAATAGAGTTCACATTAGTACATGCAGGTGAGGTTAGAAAACTGTTCAGTTTTCTTCCTATTTCCAACCTTAAACAGCTTTTATTAAAAAAAAAAAAACCCTGCAAATTTCCATAACTGTCTTTTTGCTGCAACCTTCACATGAATTCACATCAGTTAATGTTTCACCTATCTCCATTTACGCTTTCTTCTTCTCATTCTCAGATCCTAGATAGCCTATTGAATGTGTTTCTGTATTGGCTTACTCTCACAATACCTGCATAAATTAGGGTGTGCAAATTTGTGTGTATGTATTTAAAGCTTTATCAACTGTGCTCAAATCATCACTTGTTTTGATCTCATATGACAGTTTAATGAATCAGACGCAGATATGTTCATACATTATTCTGCATCCTCAAATCTGCACTTATTTTTACACTAGTGTAAAATACAAGGTTAATATCTGTCCAGTATCACAAGGATCTGCCTTAATGCTCACCATGTTAGGAGATGATTGACTGTTCATGTGATACAAATTACTTAAAGCCTAAAAAGTCTCCTATCTTATTCTCTATTTGTTCTGCTACTCTTAAAAGAAATATTTTCAGAAACAGGATAAATGTGTTTTGAAAAGTAAATGTAAAAAAAAAAGTAAATCTCATTATGTTGCTTTTTGACTTTTGAGAGTAACAGCTTTTCTGTTTTGGGAATTGAATGTGTATTTTGTGACATCATGTTGAAGTGTTTGTTGTTTGTTGCAGGTTTAACATTGAGCCAAGCCTCTACAGCCCTTATTTCTCACTCGGAGTCTGTATGGAAGGTCTGAACAGACTTTTTACACAGATCTTTGGTGTGTCACTTTTGGCTGAACAGCCTAGTCCAGGAGAAGTGTGGAGTGAGGATGTACGCAAACTGGTAAGCAGCTTAGACACTCCACCTGGAGGCTAGATTATGTGACTAGGGGAAAAAGCTTCATACAAAAGACAGCAAAGTGTGACTTTCCCTACTGCTTATTATGTTGGATCTCTGATCTGTCATTTTAAATTGTACCCTCAGGCAGTGGTACATGAATCTGAAGGATTGCTGGGATACATTTACTGTGATTTCTTCTATAGACCAGACAAACCTCATCAGGTAGAGTATCACTTGGATATGCTCTACTTCTCATGTGTCATATGCTTCCAGGCTATAATAAACTGAGCCATATAAAGTTCACATGACTGACAGATATATTACGTATATCAATAGGATGTACAGAGCATCTGGAAAGTATTCACAGCGCTTCATTTTTTTTCCACGTTTTATTATGTTACAGCCTTTTCCAAAATGGATTATATTCATTATTTTCCTCAAAATTCTATGAACAATACCCCATAATGACAATGTGAAAGACGTTTGTTTGAAATCTTTGCAAATTTATTTAAAATAAAAAACAAAAAAAGCCACTCCTCAGTAAAGGGCACATGACAGCCCGCCTGGAGTTTGCCAAAAGGCACCTGAAGGATTCTCAGACCAAAGATTGAACAAAGATTGAACTCTTTGGCCTGAATGGCAAGTGTCATGTCTGGAAGAAACCAGGCACCACTTATCACCTGGCCAATACCATCCCTACAGTGAAGCATGGTGGTGGCAGCATGATGCTGTGTGGATGTTTTTCAGCAGCAGGGACTGGGAGACTAGTCAGGATCGAGGAAAAAAAATAATGCAGCAATGTACAGAAACATCCTTGATGAAAACCTGCTCCTGAGCGCTCTGGACCTCAGACTGGGGTGAAGGTTCATCTTCCAACAGGACAACGACCCTGAGCACACAGCCAAGATAACAAAGGAGTGGCTACAGGACAACTCTGTGAATGTCTTTGAGTGGCCCAGCCAGAGCTCAGACTTGAACCCGATTAAACATCTCTGGAGAGATCTGAAAATGACTGTGCACCGACGCTCCCCATCCAACCAGATGGAGCTTGAGAGGTACTGCAAGGAAGAATTGGAGAAACTTCCAAAAAATAGATGAGCCAAGCTTGTAGCATCATTCTCAAAAAGAGTTGAGGCTATAATTGATGCCAGAGGTGCTTCAACAAAGTATTGAGCAAAGAGTGTGAATACTTATATAAATGTACTTTTTTCGTTTTTTATTTTTAATAAATTTGCAAAGATTCCAAACTTCTTTCATGTTGTCATTATGGGGTATCGTTGGTAGAATTTTGAGGAAAATAATGAATTTAATCCATTTTGGAATAAGGGTGTAACACAACACAATGTGGAAAAAGTGAAGTGCTGTAAATACTTTTCGAATGCACTGTATATTGACATTGTGTGTTGTAAAAATGTAAAGCCCCACATTTGTGTCTGAAAATCATCTCAACCGATTATAGTAGGCGCATACAGGTATAAATGAGTATTTAATAATAGTTAAACATATGCCATGTTCCTGTTTCTAGGTGGTGTTACCATGTTGGCATGAAGAATTTGACCATACATTTCTTTTCCCAGGACTGCCATTTCACTATCCGTGGAGGACGGCAGCTGGACGATGGGCAGTACCAGTTGCCTGTGGTGGTGCTGATGCTGAACCTCCCTCATCCTACCAAGAGTACACCTACTCTCCTCACACCAGCCATGATGGAGAACCTCTTCCACGAAATGGGTCACGCCATGCACTCAATGCTCGCTCGCACACGTTACCAGCATGTTACTGGTAAGACACATGCAGTTTCTAAACATTTAACTTTGGTTCATTTAACTAACATTTGGTTCTGTCTACAGTCTACAAATATGAATTATTTACTGGGGGGGGGGGCTTCCACTGGGACAAATAGATTTTAACATCCAATAAGTTATAGAGGTTTGCATTCCCCAGTGGTTT
The DNA here is from genome assembly GCA_012411365.1 of Ameiurus melas. NCBI lineage: Eukaryota > Metazoa > Chordata > Actinopteri > Siluriformes > Ictaluridae > Ameiurus > Ameiurus melas. Next base: position 23,917,624 of record CM022759.1, read on the forward strand.
CTGGTTTTAAAGAAAATATACCTCAATGTTACCTCCTATGTCATTTATTTACAAATAAGTCATTCCAGCATGTTAAAAATGAAATGTGGGTGTCATGCAACACATTGATAGAAATGAGTACACATTCATGCACACAAGGACATACGAACAAATCTGCATGTGCTTTATGTAACACTTGTATGACCTCAAATCAAGTGGCGATTTGAGCACAAATGATTAATCGAGCTCAGCTGCTTGAAAGACGCTTCTGCCTCCTGGTCGCTTATGTCATATGCATACGACACCCCACAATTTACCCTGAAATACACTTCAGTGAGACTGCATTTGAGGCCGTTGTGCTGAGTTTGCTGGAAATAAGGAAGTTTCCAAAGAGGAAAGGGTGGTCTAATAGATTTGCCTTTTGCCATCATTTGTTTTTAACTGAAATTAATGGTATCATATAGGTGTATACAGAGAGTATGATCTCTCTCTCTTATAAAATCAGTTATAAAATGGAACCTTTTTCAGACCTCATCAGCAGGTAATTCGTTTTTTTGCTAGGTTTTTAATTTTAGTCAGATTTAACTAAATTCAGATTTTATTAAAGCTTCACTTATAAATATACATGAATCTAAGTTTTTATATACCGTGCTGTGAAAAAGTAATATTTGCATAATCTCTTGCTAAATAAGAACTGTGCTCTATATACAGTGCTGTTTTATTTTGCTGTTTACACGGATTTCTTCTATTTTGTGTATATCTCGTACTAAATGGTTGTAGGTCTTCAAACGAAATGCAACATAAAACAAAGGCAACCTGAGTACACGCACACAATAGTTTTTATTATTTATTGAAGCAAAAAAACAAAACAAAAAACAACGCAGTTATCCAAAACCTATCAACCATGTGAAAAATTATTTCCCTCCTTAAACTTAAAATCTGTTTGTGTCACTTTTAGCAGCAATAATTTCAACCAGACACCTATAACTGTAGGTCAGTCTTTTTTTTTTTTTTTTTTTTTTTTTATGTCCGGACATTTAGGATTTTCTGGTTTAGAGCAGGGGGAAAAAAAACAGTTCCACTTTCGACTCCTCAATCCACAGAACATTCTCCTAGAAGGTTTGAGGATCATCAAGGTGTGTTTTGCAAAATTTAGACGAGCCTTACTGTTCTTCTGGGTTAGCAGTGGTTTTCACCTCACCATTCTTCCATGGGTGCCATTTTTGTGCAGTGTCTTTCTGATAGTGGAGTCATGAACAGTGACCTTTATTGATCCAGGAGAAGCCTGTAGTTCCTTTGAAGTAGTCTTTGGCTCTTTTTTGACTTGGATCAGTAGTTTCTGTGCTCTTGGAGGAATTTTGGGAGGTCGGCCACTTCTGGGAAGGTTCACTACTGTACCGAGGTTTTCCATTTGAGGTGATTGTCCCAGAGCCTTTGAAATAGCTTTGTAACCCTTCTCAGACTGATGTATTTCAATCACCTTCTTCATCATTTCTGGAATTTCTTTCAATATTGACGGTGTGTAACTGGGTAAGCCCTTTTAACCAACTTCATGCTGTTTAAGAATTTGTATTTAATTGTTGATTTGATCGAACAGGGTTTGCAGTAATCAGGCCTGGTTGTGTCTAGTCCAGCTGATTTGGAGAATCAGTAACTACAGCGGCAAATACATTTTCACATGGTCCCAGTTGGTATCGGATAACTTGTTTGCTTCAGTAAATAACATTATCAATTAAAACTATATTTTGTGTGAAACAATTTAAATTAGATATACACAAAAAACAGAAGGCCAATACTTTTTCACAGCACTGTACTTTGAAATGATTATTGATAAGGACATGTAGCAGTTGCTATTTATATCATACTCTGAAATTAAAATGCTTTTATCTTCATGCGCCAGAGTCTTTACAAATAAAGGGAAGTTTATTCGTTTGAACATCACCAACAGTTGTTCCATTCTCAGGATCACCATGCTTGAGTGCATAGAAAACAAGTCCTTATCCTGACATGATAAAATCCTTATTTCATAGAATCAGAACGCTAAAGACATGAATTATGGTGTTGAAATGAAATTAGGTTTAAAATAAAAAAAAAAGAAGAAGAAGAAATAAACACCTTCAGTTTGTATAAAGCCCCTCTGTCTAAGACACCACATTGAGGTCAGTGCTTTGTGTTGCCATTTGCACTCAACTGAAGGACTAATTAAAGATCTCCTTTGTTGTGCGATGCATTTCCACATTTGTAACTGAAATTTGAACTGATTTTTATTAAAGCCTGCTTGTGCTATGCATGATCACATTTGAAATAGAATTTCTGAATTAGCATTTTGCTTCTTTCTGACTTAACAGGAACGAGGTGTGCCACTGATTTCGCTGAGGTGCCTTCTATTCTAATGGAGTACTTTGCCACTGATTATCGTGTGATCGGTCAGTTTGCTCGCCACTATCAGACAGGACAGGTAATACGAGTCTTTATTGCACATGCAGTATTTATTATATAAGTTTATTCTTATGCATAACCAAGGTTTTTGTTCCTGTGATATATCCTCCAAGCCTTTGCCCGAGAGCATGGTGGCACGACTTTGCGAATCCAAGAAAGTGTGTGGTGCTGCTGACACACAACTTCAGGTAATTCTGTGAAACATCATGCAAAAATAGGACAACCTTATACATGATGCATTTAATAATGAAATCATTTAACACACTGTTGCATTAAATCGGATACAGGTTTTCTATGCAGCCTTGGACCAGGTTTATCACGGCAAACCCCAAACACAATCAACAACTGATATCCTGATAGACATGCAACAGAAGTACTACGGCTTACCTTATGTTCCCAACACAGTAAGTACTCGAGAGTAAGAGCTAAATGAGGATTCATGGAGTAGAGTGGTGGTTGTTATATTGACACACCTACACATTTTTTATTATTTAAAAAGAAGGGGTTAAAACTTTATCTGTAATTCTTTGGAAACTTGGATGCCGTTTTTTTGCAGTCTACATGCTCAAACAGCAGTTAAACATGATGTTTGTTGACTATGCCACACATTGGATGGTTAATGATGCAGCAAGGCAGTGACGGGATATTTAACATCCTACAGGTGGTCTAAAATATTCTGAACCATTACGGTTGTTTAACTTAATGGATGTTTCGGATTCCTTCCCTGACTAATCTTTAATAACATCTTACAGTCTTGCACATGTGCTCTGTTTAAGAGTACAAAAAGCACATCAGAGGTGAGAATTTTGGCTGCCACACAGTAGCATTATGTCTGATACCCAAGCATTTATAGGATTAAAATGTTTCTCCTCCTTCTCGTCTTTCTTTTTTAGGCGGTCTTTAAAAGCAGTGGTGTACTTTGATTGCTACACTGTGAATGAACACTCCCTTGGGGAAGAATTTGAAACTCTTGTTTCAGGATCTATTTAAAAAAAGAAAATGCTTCTTGCAGATCCTTAGCAGCAAGGAGTTAAACAGAGATGCCCAATTGAGAGCCAGGGAAAAGTAAAGTACGCTTTTGAGTTTGGATTCGCACTTAAAATTTCTACTAGTCTGTAATTATATGAAAACATGGGGGATCAGACCTCTCTCTCTCTCTCTCTCTCTCTCTCTCTGTCTCTTTCAGTAAATATTCCCCTTGAATTGCTCCAGTGTGTTTACCATCCTTTTATATCATCAGGCCTTCCTCTTTTTTTATCTGTTTAAACTCCTTCTCGGGGGAATACAGCTAATAGTTTGTGCCCATTTTGCTCTTTCAAGCATATTTTATCAACGATAAAGGAGCTAGTCGGTGCTTACTTTAAACCAACAGTGGATAAAATCCTTCTTGTCCACTCATCATGCACTTCAGCTGCTTTCGTTCATAATTTACAGCAAGGCCAAATTGCTTAAAGTAATGTATCCATCATACGGTCATGTAAAGATCAGTAACATCGAAACTTGCTCAAAGTCTGGGTTAACATGCTTTAAAAGTAGGGAAACGCATTGCAGGATATTTCCTCTGTTCGATTATGTTGAATCAAAGATGAAAATGGTTTCAATATAGTTATTGAACTAGTTAGTTCATTTTGTAAATTGATGGTACAAATATTTTATTAAACTAATGCTGGCAAATTGGGTCTTCTACATGGTGGCATAGCAGGTAGCATTGCTGCCTCACAGCTCCAGGGTGCTCATTTATCTCCGTGTTTGGTTGTTTGTTTTTTTTTGTTTTGTTTTTTTGCAATTTCAACACGCACACCAAACAAAATGGCAAAGGAACCAAGTATAAATTTTGCCCTGATTCAGACTCTGCAAATGGACTAATAAGTGTGAAAAGCATACTAAATTCCCCCTACTGTAGGTGAGAATGGGTATGTGAATGTGTGCGTGGTGCCCTGTGATGGACCATTTGACCCTGACCAGCATTAAAACGGTTAATGAAGATGGATGAGTGAAGGAATGAACCATTATGTGAAATGTCAATTTTCTTACTTGCAGAATGTCTGTTTTCTTGTAAATTCCTTGTATGTAAAATGTACAGCCTCTGGACACATGGGCCTTTAGCCTAGTTGCAAAAATAATTGACTCTTCTGTTTAAAGAAATAGTAGATATCTAAAACCAAGCCGATCTAAGAGTGCCTCAGCATAGTACTACGGTTTAGCTGTTCGATCCTGGTCTTCGTTAGAGTTTGGTTTTTACACGTTAAAGCCCCTTCCTTGAGTGCTGTTTACACTTACGAAAGTCGTTATGTGCCAGATGGGAGTTGTCAGGCTGACACTCTGCAGCTTGAGTACATTTCATGTGACTAGAGCACTCTCTCCCACCCAATGTTTAAATAAGCCCATCCTTTTCAAACAACCTGTTAGTGTCCAAAATTTTAACCCTAGACATGCATGGCTGAATGTTACTGTCTCTGATTAGCTACGTTAATTTGCTGAAGATCAGATTTCAGTCGTATCAGGAATAAAATGTTCTTGTTTACAGTATGCATAATTACTGTCTAATAAGCATTTATTTTTAAGGCCTATAGTTTTCTTTCCCATAGCACATAGATCACATGTTTAGAAATATTATAGCCTGCCATTAAGCATGGATCTCATTTTCTCAAACAGGATAAAATGTCCTGTTGTTCTGCAGTGTAATGGACGTTTCTGTCTCTCAGCCGTGCCTTTGAACTGCTAAGCTCTTCAAAATGTAACTGGGATATGACTTGGCCTGAAACATTAATTGAAATGAACACCATAAATGAATGCAGAAATGGGTATTACAGGTTTCTTGTCCCTTTGTCATTAAAAAACAACAACAAAAAATTATTTTTCTAAACTTTTTCAAGGTTTTTTTTTGTTTGTTTTTTAGATTTTGTTCACTTTTCTTGCTAATATTAAAATGCTTAAAATTAACTGTATCATGAAAATGGAAAATGCAGAATGATCTGCTTTAATGCAGAGAGTAAGGAAATGTCCAAAGATAATAATTTAAGTATGTTCTGAATTTCCAAAAGTTTTCCCACATCTGGAAATGAATGCTTTAAATTAGATACTTTTCCGGACTTTCCAAAGCCTTCTATGTGCTGAGAGGATTGTGTAAACACTTCGTATCTCAAAAGTGGTTATTGTCCAGAACACACAATATGTTGAGAAAGGGTTGATGGTTTTGCAGTTTTTCTGTTTTTGCATTTAAACATACAGTTGAGGCCTTGCAGAATCTGCAAAATGTTAATAATTAATTTTTTAAAAAGAGGGATCATAAAAATTGTGTATTAGGTTTTTTTTTATTGTTGTTACTGCTGCCCTGAATATGCTATTTCACATAAGATATATACATATAGTCCACAAGGTACAATAATAACGGTAACTCAATACATTAAGAGCCAGGGGGATGTAAACTTTTGAACAGGATCATCCTGTAAATTATTTTGTTTGAAGATCTTTTTGTCCCATTCAGTACTACCCTTCAGAAGATGTTTCCCCAGAAGACAAAAAAATGACAATTTGCATGGATCACTCTGTTCAAAAGTTTACACCCCCTGGCTCTTAATGTATTGTGTTGCCTTCTTGAGAATCAGTGAACATTTTGTAATAGTTGTGTACGAGTCCCTCAGTTGTCCTGAGTGTGAAAAGATAGATCTCAAAATCTGTTGGAAAGGGGTCAAATATGCTGGAGGTGCTTAAAAACCAAATAGTGTGTAGGACCTGGAGGTTTTTTCTTAAGATCAGTGGGCAGATTAACTGCTTAGGACAAACAAGGGATTCATGACAACTAACAACTATCACAAAACACAAAAACTGTCTTTGATCATCCAGGTAACAAACAACACGGTATTAAGAACCAAGTGTATGTAAACTTTTGAACTGGTTCATTTGTGTAAATTCAGTAATATGTAAGCATCTGTTATGTGAAATAGCTTATTCAAGGTAGTACACATTTTTTTTAAAAATGCAATTTTTATGAACCCTCCTTTTTTTTCTTCTTCTTTCTTTTTTTTTTTTTTTTTTAAATTAACATTTTGCAGATTCTGCAAGGCCTACGTAAACTTAACCTCAACTGTACATACATATATTAAAGACAGAAGAACAAAATGAGCCCCATTCAAGTTGGATTACTTGTATCTGAGAGGGATTGGAAATGTAATGATTTAATAAAAAGCAGTGCAGAGCTTTCTTTAATAGCCTCTAGCTCTAGTCTGAATACAACAGGATCCTTTGCAGGCTGGATCCAAGTGGCAGCTTTTTCCACTGTAAAACACTTCATCCCCATCTAATCTTGGGGCATATTGTTTATTACTACACTATTTTGTGCAAATATGTTTCTCCTTCTCGATATTTCTAAAACCCAAGCCTTCTCAGCCGTGTTTAAAACAATACGCAACAATGTTTCCTTGAGCAATTTTAACTGCTGAATGTTAAGGGAGCTTTACTCTTGCATTCCAAATTGGCCTGGACTGAATGCAGGCAGTCTTGAAGTCATAAAAACAAAGCATATGAACACTGTCCAAGCTATGAAAACCCCCAGATCACATTTGTAATCACTAATCCAGCTCTAATTTGTTTTGAAAATACAGGCATGGCAGCTGAGATTCAGTCACCTCATTGGCTACGGGGCCAAGTACTACTCTTACCTGATGTCTCGAGCTGTAGCCTCCATGGTCTGGAGGCAGTGTTTCCATAAGGACCCCTTAAACAGGTGTGCTCATGTAGCTTTGTTTATATGAGAGGGTTTTTATTTTTTTTTACCATTTGGTCCACTTAATAATGCTTTCAAAGGAAGTCACCACATCCAAGACAAAGAATAAGGTTGTTTTACCCGAAGTTTGAATGTACAGGTTGCATGAAAATCAACCCACATAGCAGAAATGCCATCATTAATCAGTTCCAGAAAACACCACCATCGCTTTGTTTGAGCTTTACCCTTATTACGGCTGAATGGGTCTATTCGTTTTTCTGCTTTCCTGTCAGTTAATAACTGGTTTTGTTAAAACTATGTATTCCAATTTACTATTCTGAAGAGTCTATTCTTAAGTCCATGGCCTGCTGGTGATACTGGCCATGCTGGCTCTGTTATCTGAACATATCTGTGTTGGTTTTGTGTCAGGGAAACTGGAGAGCGCTACCGGCGAGAGATGCTGGCTCATGGGGGAGGGAAGGAGCCCATGCTGATGGTGGAAGGTGAGCCTGTTTTTTATGCCTCTGCCTCTGAGTGGTGGAGGTATTACATTTCTGGGTAGTATGTCCATTTGTCCGAGATTCTCGCTAGTGAGATATCTCATGAATGAGTAGGATTTACATGGAATTATCATCTTAACCATCAGATGAACTGATTCGATTTTAGAATTTATCCAAACAGGGTCAAGGTCAGAGAAAGATTGAATATCTGAAATAATTTTTCTTCAAAAGCTTCCTTCCTGTTTTAAGTATGTGTTAAAGGTGTTTCTGCCATACAAATTAGCAACAAGAAGGTTTAATCTTGTTGAAGTTTGACTTGGTTTCCCTTAACATAGCTTTATTTCAAGAATATAACAGCACTTCTTTCTTTAAAAACTATTCAATATATCCTTGTAGTTGTACAAAAATGCCAGGCAACTCCCCTTGGAATTCTGTAAACCAGTTACAGAAGATGAATGAATTAAATGAGTAAAACCCAGTTCACCAAAAGTACTAAATGGGTCATAACATGTAGAGTTTATTCCCATATTAAACAGCATGGTCTTTCTTTCCTGCAAGCTTCATATCTGACCTCCCCCTCCCACAAGTTTTTGTTGGGTCCTACAGGATCCTAGGCCTTATTCACACTTCTGGTCTAATTTTGGCTAATTTGTTAGCAAATCCAGCTACTTTGGTTAATTATAAACAATAGTTGTAGTAAAACTCTGTCACTGGTTTTAATAACACAATATAATTTGGTAATTGAAAAATAAATAACTAATTTGGTTTTAATCGCACATTAGTAAGCCTAATGTTACCCAGCTTATCAAAATTTGGTTACACAATGTAATAGCCTAACATTTGCAGGCTTGCTGCTGTTTGGCTTTAATTGCATGGTATAACATTAGCGAGCTTGCTAGTGGCTTGGCTACTGGTCAACACATTTTAAGTTAACCTACTTTTGGCAAACTGGCTACAACTTGATATTAATTACAAGATTAAAATTACAATTACTAAAGTTAAAAAGCTGGTACTGGAAACTTAACATTTTTATAAAAATAATGTTATAAGATAAGTCACTAGCTTTCAAGCTTAGAGCACTGCTGGCTTTAAGTAGCTAGCCAGTTTAATGTTGCTAAATAAGCACAGGTCAGATTTGCCCACTTCCATTTTACCAATGTTACTTACAGCCAGTGCAAATAGACACTGATAATGCAAAGGGGCTATTGGTTGAATCGGTTTACTCAAAGCTGTGAAGCCACATTCAAGAAAATCAAGTTATGAGGTTCACCTTAGTGAAACATATACTCTAACATTCATTGGCTGTTTTTCAAAGTCCATAAAATGAAACCAGGTGTTTTAGAGTTGGGAAAACAGAAATGTAGTGCAGCTTTTTTTTTTTTTTTTTTTTTTTTTTTTTTTTTAAACACCACAGGCTATACTGGTTCTAAAGTCTCTGAAGTAGTGGGACTGCATCACGAGTCACGAAGAATATTGGTCATAAAACAGTAGCTGTGTTATTTAATTTTACATTTGTATGAGTCATGACTGTTTTCCTACTTGTGGTCCTAGATTAAGCAGGACTCGTTGCTGCAAGTCTTAATTCCCTTTGCCGCCATAATGGATCATAACACGGATTTAGTGTGGAAAATGCAGGGGTTTCTCTGAGTTCAGAGATCTGATAGCTCACTGCACATATTTACTATATCATTATTTCACTCAAACACTTGATCCCCATCCATCATTGCTGTACACATCATTGCAGAACACTTTTTTTTACTTCACTCTTGTGCAAATATGTATCTCTTTCTTTTATAATCCTAAAATTCGAGCCTCTTCAGTCTCACCATTCCCCCCATGAGAGTATTATTATTGTACATGTATTGCCGAGTGGGGAGACCGCTTCAGTTTCACCCTGCTCCACTGGGCCTGGTTTCCACAGCAGCTCGAGTGAAATCAGTCATCCTAGAACCCTACAGAAACCCGCCGCTGGCTATGCACCAACTCCTGAGCGTCTTTCAGGCTCCTGGTGCTGAAAAGTCCCGGACGGATTAGATAGCAGCTCAGGGAGCAGAAAACGATCAACTGACTGCCATGCTGACTGAAGCCTTGTGTTCCCCAGCCAGCAGCAAAGAGAGCTATATATGCAGGCTGTGTTCTAGTTGTCTGGCTTTTTTTTTTTTTTTTTTTTTTAAATCAAGAACTGGACCTGTATCTAATTTCTCTTTCTTTGGAGTTTTGTGATAAACCCATAACCGAGGCTTAACAGTTCCTCTTCAGCATTACAATTTGCATTTGCAGCTTATAAAGTAGATATGCAAAGTGTAACATTGCTCATCATAAGTTCATTAAAATTCCTAAGTCTTTTCTAAAAGTCAACTTGATTTTCATGAAGGTAATTATGAGTTATAGCACACCCATTTTCTGCTGTTCACTCTTTTGAAGCTGGTTTACTTCTGATCCATAATTATAGAAGCTGCGATGAAGTAGTTTGCCTTTAGGAGTAATTTGAGGTTATGGGTTACAACTTGTGACATGTTTCAACTGCATGCAAAATAGTGGTGGAGAAAAGAGAAAAAACAATTGATTTGAGAGGCAGTAATTCCATGTAAATCCCAATAGCACAACCTATTAAAGTCAAAATAGAGCTTAAGAACAGAGGGCAACAAGAGGAATTGGTTTAGTTTTTATGAATACTTTACAAACTTATGAACTCGCACACATTTTTAGACACTCAGTATTGCAAAGACATTTTGTTCCCCTATCGTACTACAATAGAGTAAACAGCGTTCACACAGTTTCCAAACATGTTTCAAGTTACTCACTATTGTTAGTTGCTTCTCATGCTCAGTCTAAGGATTTGATCGGGTAACACCTCCTTCAGCCGTGTCTTTCAGCTTTATGGCGTATTGAATGACCAGGTCGCTACTTTGTAGTGGTTAAATCACAAAGTGTGCTTTTACTGAAACCTTGATTTTATTCACTTCCCAAAGTCAAAGAAGGACAACCCTAGTCATGTTATACCATGCCTGATTATGCCCAGCTAAGCTCCAGCACAGCGGTGACTTCAAAAACCTCAAGGTGTGGCAGATCCTGCGGGAGCGATACCATGCCATTACATGGGGCTTAATTGAGAAAAATGGCTCTCGCTCACACTTTGATGTCTTTTTATAATTTTTTTTTTTTTTGAGTTTGCTCCCCAAGAGTCATCATTAAACCAAGCTGTTGAGCCTTGGACCAATCAAGGAGATAGCCATCTTCCTGCTCTGCCAGTAAATAAATAAATAATCAGTGAAATGTTCTTGCCAAATTGCATTGGAGGTTGAATCCAGCCAATGTTCTGTACAAACTAGGATCATGCTGTTCTGAAGAGAAACTGTAACAGTGAAATTTTATTTATATATATATATATATATATATATATATATATATATGTATATGTATGTGTGTATGTATGTATATGTTCTTATGGGTGTGGTTGGCTTTTGAATGCCTATTGATGAGAATGATCACTTTCATAGCATTTAAAGAAGGCACTATACAATACCAGAAATGTATTAAATATATTAGATTTCATTTGGCATCCGTAATTTGATGACTTTTGTCTACCATGTGAAAAGAATTTCTTGAAGCTTGCCTGCTAGTCCCATCTGGAGCAAAGTCAGGAAATTGCAGTTATTATAGAAAGTGATGGTGATGTAAGAGACAGCAAGCATCTAAATAGAGGTCAGTTTATGCAGATTCACCCTCCGATTACCACATGAGTTCAACATTGCACTGATTATTATTATTATTATTATTATTATTATTATTATTACAACTGGTCATTCTTACCCCTGGATACATTTACGACATGTGTGATTTATTCCTTTGCAAGCAAGTCCTTGCTTATAACATGTAAACACTTCCTAAGGGGTTAGTGTATGACTACAGTGTTAGAAATGAAATAGTTTTCAGCCGTAAAGTTAACTGATGTAAGCTTGTACGCTGTGCGTTAAATACATGTGTGCGCGCACATGCATACGCGTGTGTCAGTCATCTGCCCCAGGGTAAGGTGTGACTGAAGTTGAGTCTATTGAACTGATACACCAGTGCCCTCTGCATATTAAGCTTATTAAAACCCACGGGTCCACTGAATAGTCACTGATTAGTACTTTTTAGATTCTTCTTTGATATGAGTTTGCTTTAGTGTGTACGTGGGTGTGCACGGTCCTTTGGGTAAGGTTGATTTTCCACAGGATATTACAAAATATAATTTTCGGTCATGGCCGTTTTTTGGTTTGTGTGCCAGAGTGTAACAGGAATGTTGTAAAATAGGACCCTTTTTTGGTTCTTTATATATGGTAGGGATTCTTGATATTTAGTTTATGATGTCTTTAACAGTGTGCACATGTAGGTTCGTGTTAGTGTGTGTGTGTGTGTGTGTGTTGGAGGTGACCCATGCAGGAAAGAGGGGGCGGGGAGGAGGCCCTATTTACATTGGCAACTCTTCAAGGGGAAATGAGCAGACTTCAAAGCGTGAGAGCCACGGAATTGTAAAATGAGTGCACACACAGTTCAGGAGGCAACAGGCTGACTGCTGAAACACACAGTCACAGCAATGTTGTAAGGGAGCTGCTTAGCAGGTGTGTGTGTGTGTGTGTGTGTGAGCGAGAGAGAGAGAGGAAATTCTGTACTCAAATCAATAGATTGAATGCATATTGTACATTGTGAATTGTTTCCTTTCCGTGTAGTGTTATCCATTGAACCTGTACCTCTTGTGCTTGATGTTCTTCTGATGTATTATTAAAGTAATATACAATCCATTCTTTTACTTTTCTGATGCAGGCATGTTGCAGAAAAGACCGTCCATTGAGGATTTTGTTGATGCCCTCGTCTCTGAACTGGACCCAGATTTTGAGACATTCTTCATGGACTCCGAGGGATAAATCACTACCTCTCAAAGCCTCCTCTGAATAAAAGGGAAGGTCCTAGAACTCAACGGGGGCCGTCTAGGGTCAGAGCTATACACTTTAATGCTGCAAGGCTGCAATCCGTTCTGAAGTGATTAAGGGTACCACTTCCACAGTGAGATCTCTGAATAGGGTCCTTCTCTGTAGGTGTTGAATATAAAAACCACTAGAAATTATTATTATTTTTTTTTATGCCCAAGCCAAAGTATTTTACACTGACAATCCAACATTAAGTTTTGATTAAGCAGAGATGTGATTTCATTTGCCATTTATGTTGTTACATTTAGCAATACAAATGCTAGTTTTACTTGAAGCAGCAATAAAACACAAAACATAAAGCACAGAGCTAACATGCTATAGCTTTATACTAACATTGAAAATGTTATCCGAAGCAGAATTTCCATCACTTGTTTCCAACATGCACCATATGGCCAAAAGTACGTGGACACCTAACCATCACACCCATATGTGCTTTTTGTACATCGCATTGCAGATTTAATCATCCACGCCACTCTTTCCATCAGATTCTGGAGCGTGGCTGTGGGGATTTATGCTCATTCAGCCACAAGAGCATTATTGAGGTCAGGCACTGATGTGGGGCGAGGAGGACTGGTGTGCAGTCTGTGTTCCAATTCATCCCAAAAAAATTTCTGTGAGGTTGAGGTCAGGGCTCTGTGCAGGTCACTCAATTTCTTACACTTGGCAAACCATGCCTTCATGGAACTTGCTTTGCTGGAACATGTTTGGGCCTCTTGGTTCCAGTGAAGGAAATCTTAATGCTACAGCATACGGAGACATTCTATACAATTGTGTGCTTCCACCTTTGTGGCATCAGCTTGGGGAAGACCTGCATATAGGTGTTATCAGGTGTTGACAAACTTTTTACCATATAGTATGTGTGGTAAACTGGGAAAACTTCACACCATGGGTAGGGATTTCACCATAGGAAATTTCACCATTGGAAAACCCATTGAGACATTTTTTACTATATATTGTTCAGAAAACTATTGGATTTTCTGCACTTAAATATTTCTCTTTTGCATCTCCCTCAATCATATGTCAAGGTATAGCATATTAAAATCCTGTTAGTCCCAACTGTGAAAATGGAGACCATTTTAAAGTAAATTTAAAGATTTCATTCCGACTGCGCCACAGTACTGTGACAGACATTTTGTTTTAGCTAGCTAGATTTACTAGACAACCTAAGGCAGACTACTTTTTAAACCAGCTTAAGCTTGTCAGTAAAATCAGCCAAATACAAAACACATTTTTGATGAAATAGAATTCAGCCACAGCAGCATTGGGTGGATTTAATAGGCATAATTAGTGTATTTTATAACTGCATACATGGATATACACCTAAATCCCTAAGAAAACTAATTTTCAATGGAAATCCTGCATGAGTTATATGAAATATTTGATGAGAATAATGTGTAATTGAATAGTGTTTTAATTTTTCATTTGGTGTTAAATTGAGCTACTTTAACATTTGTGTTGTTATTGTGACTAGTACACTGCTGTAGGTCCATAGAGAACCATTACAGTTTTCCAGGGTATCCCCAGAGGAACAAACCAACTACTTTGAAATTGATTTAATCATTCACTCACATTTATTCACTCGGGTGTTGCTCTGGCTGTTTTTTTTATTAAGCTCTTTATCCTTTCAACTCAAAGCCCTAGACATGTGATCACAAATTCCCTGCTAGCTTTTTCCCCCGTCTACAAAGCACCTGTGGAATGTTGGCTAAATTCCTCCAAAGTGTCTTGATTGTTAAGCACCTATTAAATTATAGATTTTTTTTTTCCCGGAACGTTCCTGTTAACAATGTTCTGGGGATTTCCATCGAATCCTTTAGACTCACTGAGATAAAATTGCTGTACATACAGACTGTAACCAACAACATTAAATTACAGGTAAACTACCGAGCTTCACATTTTTGTATTGAATTATGGTTGGAAAAGTTTGTTGTAATTGAAATACCTTTTCATGTATGTATTACTCTTGTTCAATTCAGTGATCTTTATTTATTTACAAATATGAAGAGCAATAAAGTTCATGTTCAACAAAGAATGCAAGTGCTCATTAACTGTAATTATGAAAAAGTGACTGACCATGGGCTATCTACATTAGAAAAATATTACCCTTCTATTTTCTATAATACTATATCTACAAGGGGGCAAGGAAATGGCATAATGTCCTGCATGTTCAGATTTTCCAAATTGTAACAGAGTAATGCACATTCATGGCTCTTCAAAATATTTTCACTCAGAAAATTGCAGAAAAAAAAAGTCTGATTCAGCTTCATCACTCTTTACAGGTCACTTCCAATTCAGTGTGGCATTGCACAAAGATTTTTGTTGTTTGTTTGGGTTCCTCAGTCTGTTTTTTATGGGTCATGTTTATGTACAGTGTCTGGTCTGATTTGAGCTGGATAGCCATGGGCCACAGGCTGCTGGGGAGATAGAGCACATCACCTGGCTTTCAGGATGTGTATGTGTGTGTGGCCTCATAATCTGAGCTGGCATCTTCCTCAGTGCCTCCTTTTCACATCCAGAGCAGTTCTTCTGGATAAATGTGCGTTAGATAAAGCCAGGTCATCCTACAAAGGAAAAGCAGATGTTCATGAAAAAGAAGACTCGCATTAAGAAAACAAATATTTGAGTATTAACATGGTTTTCATTTACAAAAATGTCTTTTATAGTGTGCATCTACAGTAACTCTCCATTTTTAGGAGAGAGTTAACTGAATTCTTTCTATGTGTAATAGTTCTCATAGACTGTGTGTGTATATGGGGCTTTCAGGACCGAGAACCCAAGCAGAAGAAACCACAGAGAATTAAATGAATAATAATAATCACTTCCTTCTATAGAAATGTCCAAAAAGAGTTCTACTTAGAACCTGTTCCAAAAGGTTTTGCTCAATAAATACATCTAAAAAAAACGTGCTTTATCTGAACGCCAGTATAATTAAATATCATATTTTTTACCAACAGTTTAACAACATCAAATTGACATTTTTTTCCAATGGGAAATTTAATCATTTGCTACTTTGATGTTCTGTTCATCTTTTTCACCAAAGGTTCTTTGTGTAAACTGCCAGACAGAGTGGGTGTTTAAACACACACTCCTCTGCTCTTAACTCCAAAAGATCTATTTGTCTGCTGTTCTGCTTTTGCTCTCATGCTGCTCATCACACGAAGGGTGTAGTTTCATCCAACTATGCTGACGTAGCAGTGGATAAGGTAACATTAAGCTGTGGAGTAATTTCAAACTATCTGGCAAAGCACAATTTTCTAGTCGACTGGTCAGTTTTTTTTGTTCGCTGGCTAATTGTAGAGGATGATCAGGATTGATAGTGTTAGGTGTTCAGTATTTTCGGTTAAATTAATGTAAGGAATCATTGAATGATCAATATAGTTAACTGTTTAGAGGGAGCATGACCGCTGACCTCTGACCTATCAGCCGTTACAGTATATGGGCCACTTTATGCCCATTAGCATTAAGTATTTAGCTACCAATTACCTTCCACTGTAGACAGATGTTGCTCTGCTAAACATCTTTCATCCTGTAAAAGCTCAGAAGAGAGCTTAGAGGAGACCAAAGACAAGCCATGCTGCTCTTTCTTGCTCACATTTTCCTCCTCATCTTCCTCAGAGGAAGAGTTGATGCTATTTGTGGGCTGTGGCCTGAAATGAGTCCTGTCTACAGCCATCTCCATGAGTGGTAATTCCTCTGAGAACTCCACAGGAAGAGTTTCGGTAGCTTGTTGCATATCACACTGGCTGTTCCACACTGACTGTTGTACAAGTCTGGGATAAAGAAAACATGAAGGCAGTGTAAGAGCATGTGAGAATTGAAGGGAAATGAATTTGCATAGATATGTAGTCTTCTAACACTGGTTGAAGCATGGATATTAACAACTGAATGTCTGGAGCAGGACTAAAATTTATTAAGTATTCCACTTTATTACACATAACTTTATTTATGGACCTTAATGTTGTGAATTCTTTATATTCCCAGATTTCTTGAGTTAATACCGATGGCTGGTGAAAATTTCATGTGAATAACCTCATTGGAAATATATTTACTGAAAGAAATGTTGACATGTCCAATCCTTATTTCCCACACTGTATATTGGTGATTCCACTAGTGCAATGCCATTTAGCCATTGTAAATCTTAAAAATTAACACTTTAAACCATGAATTTAGCAATAAAAAAATTTATTAACCCATCTTAGGAAACAACATCTTTTTTTCCTGACATTGGCTGGATTTTGCCTTAACAGAATAACTGAACAGTGCTGAAAGTTAGTTGTTTAGCATAGAATTAACAAATACACCAAATGTGATTAGAATCCATACAAACATAAAGGATGTTCTAATGATTTACTTTTTAAATTAATTTATTTTCAAATTCATTTTATTTAATTTTTATTTATCATTTGGGTAACAGTATTATCATCCCATATTGCCGGGCCAATATCACCCTAATCATGGAATCAGAGATAAACCGTTGAAATCAGGTTAAAATAATCTATATCACGCACGGCTGGTTCTAAAAACCTCATACCTCTCATTCAGACTGCTTTGTGACTGAAAGGGACTGTTGTGTTGGCCAAGTCTCTGGCCATATCCGTCTTCACAGCACAAGGAGGGAAGCAGGTGCACAGGACCTGCTAATTAACACAAAGATCATATTATAAAATTGTATTGGAATATAACAGCCATACAAAATCAAGTATAAAGCACAAAGCCCCATACGAACAAAGACCATATTCACTACACAGCATTTTATGTGGTAATTGTGCATCAGTGCAACTCACCACACGTTTGCTCAGGGATATGCTGACAGTAGCAGCAGGGCCGCTGGGGAAAGTCCAGAACGTGTCGCCGATCCATATAGGCCAGCTCAGCTCCAATAAAAGAACCATCCTGAGATCTGAGTGATGCTGTAACATTTAATTAGAGCGTTTATTCCAGTACTGGGTCTAGAAAGTATAACTATAATTGTGATACTACATTCATGTTAATTATAGACAAGAACTTACTTCTGTGGGTGTGAAGGAAAATGGAAATGTTTCAGAATTAATAAAAATTAACCTCAATATTAGTCTGCATCTAAAGTTACATTCATATTACAAGCCATGAATGAGATTTTTGGCTGACGTGACAAGAAATTATTTTTTTTCACCACTGTGAGAATGCAAAAATGAGAATTTTTTTAACATTATTTTTAATCTGGTATTTTTTCAATACCATTAAAAAAAAAATTTAATCTAAAGATGGGATACATATTTGTTATGCCACAAAAACGGTCAGAATATAATTTTTATTTTTTCTACATAACACATCATTGTGTATGTGCATATCACTGCCATTATAATCCATACCTCTCAGCACAGAAGTACCAGTAACAGCTGCAACAACAGCCTTGTTGCCCTGATCATGAACAGCTCATAATAACAACTGTAATGATAGACTATCTAGCAAATATGTTGGGTTGTTTTTTTTGTTTTGTTTTTCACAACATATGTCAATCATGCATGTAACATTATACATTAGATTTTGAAAATCTATGTATATGGGTCCTTTTAGGACAAAGAAACCAAGCAGAAGAAACAACGGGGAATTCAATGAATAATAGTAATCACTTCCTTCTACAGAAATGTCCTAAAGGTCTATACTTTAGAAATGTGTTCAGGAGTAAGTGTGTTGTCGGTTCATGTTAATTACCAGGTTTTTTCTCCAGGAGCTGCCTCTTGCAGTAAATGACACAAAGGATGAACAGAGCCAGGAGAACAGTGGCCAGAGCGCTACAGATGACCGCAGCCAGTGCCATGTCTCTGGGGCTGGTCACTGTAGAAGGGATAGGCACCAGATTCACACGTCCACCGCCTGAGAAGCATGAGAAACACAGGAGAAACTAATAAATAAAGGACCAACCCGGAAGATTGGAAAGCTGCAGGAGGTGAGAGAAATAACACTTCCACTAAACATAAAATAAGACAAATGTCTGCCACAATGTCTGTACTTCTTAAATAAAAAGCCATTCATATATTTTTTTCGGTTTTATTGGTATTGTGTCATGTTAAATTACAACATATTTTTTCTCTTGGTAGACATTTACTCTTTAGCTATTATATCTATCTGACCCATTATATCTAAGTTACAACACATAATCCTATAATGCCATTGCTCATGATTCATTCTCCTCAAGATTCAGACTATGGCTGTAAAAGTTTGAGTTCAAAGTGAAGACACCTTCAGGGAGTTGGGGGTGCACATTCTTAGTCTGAGATGAGTGTTCACCCCTAACCCCAGGGCAGTTGGGCCTTTACTTGCCAGTCTGACAACTCCATTATTAAGCATCTGCACATACAGTGCGAGGGAATTTACGCAGAACATAAAAAAAAAAACACCTGCCATATCGTTGTTCACTTCCACCATATCCTCATGTACTAGAATTCTCCCTTTCTGCAAAACCATACGCCTCATTACTCTGCAAAACTGAGGAATAAAATATCTAAATGAATTACATGAATACCTTTGTGTCTAAGTTAGAATTCAGCTAAGCAAGACCAATTAAAGGAAGGTCACGATGTTTGCATAATTTTCTTGTCACATTCATTAGAAAAATGTAGAGCCTCCTTTGAAGACATTTTGGCCTACAAAGTAACTTCTCTCTGTAAAATCTTTAAGATGTCAGAACACCTGGTACATTAGAGGGAAAAGATGCTCGATATCAGATGTAATGTTTCTTCCAAGTTAATGAGATCAATAGGTTTAATAAACAAAGCAAATGTGTCCCTCTCAGTGAACTCTCTAACTCCTTATCAAGGGCACTTTTTCTTCTCTGAAAAGGCCATTACCATTGTACACACTGTCTATTCTAACACAATAAACTGCTGCTTGCTTCTGTGGCTGTCACACACCTGCAGCATAAGCACTTCTCATCTCCACATCTTCTTTCAGTTTTTTTTTTCCACACAGGCTTTCAAAATCATGTTTATATTAGAGAATGATAAGTTTTCATTCCCTTCATATTATAGCCTCCTTTCATGTGGTGTTTCCATCATTTTGTCCACCTTCAGTGTTTCAAAGCATTAAGCATGCATTTGATATAGAAAGATAAAGTGCTTTGAAGCTGCTTTGTGTAAAAGTATTGTGGGTATATAATGAGGTTAAATATTAACCAATTATTTATTTAAGGGATTTTCAATGGATGCACACAACCATTCTTTATTTGTTCTTGAACACATTAATCACAGAGTAAATTTGGGCTTGGCCGTTTGCAAATTCAAACTCTTTTAGCATGGCACTGTAAACAATACACGATCTGTTCAAAGTATTATGACGTGGCCAAAAATATGGCATAGTCAAGTTAAAAAACGTTTACACCCTAAAGACAAAATGAAGAAGACAATGAAATGTATTGTATATCAACAAGACATTTAATATGTAAGGGTTCACAGAGGTTTGCTTATTCTCATGAGGTATGTATGTATAATAATAATAATAATAATAATAATAATAATAATAATAATAATAATAATAATATGTAAATTATTATTATAGTTGTTTTTTAAAAAAAGCAAAGTTTGCATTCATTTTCTCAATGTTATATAAAAATAATCTAATCACTTGTACATCAACATTTTTACAAAACCTCTTTTAAAACCTCTGAACAGATTTAGGATCTTCTCAGTCATATACTGTACACTCTCATTCGCACACTGCCTTCTACAGTATATATCAGATCTGGAGACTGAGATAGTCATGAAAAGACTTCTTATCACAGGACACACACACACACACACACACACACACACACACACACACACACACAT
The DNA here is from genome assembly GCA_012411365.1 of Ameiurus melas. Classification (NCBI taxonomy): domain Eukaryota; kingdom Metazoa; phylum Chordata; class Actinopteri; order Siluriformes; family Ictaluridae; genus Ameiurus; species Ameiurus melas. The sequence goes on from CM022759.1 coordinate 23,938,025, forward strand.
GCATTTAATTTTGAACTCCAATTATTTATTATTTTTACAAAAATATTTAAGTAGATGCATATTTTCTTGTGTTCCTAGGAAACCATGGGGAGAATGTCAGTATGCATAGTTTATTTAATACGTTGATGAATAAATCTATTTATCCATATTACATTTATTCTGTAGGCTACATAATTAGAAAGCAGGGGTTTTTCCACTAGTTCAGACACCTGGAACAAGCAGATTAGAAAAAATTCCAGATTAGAATAGTATTTTACTTGTGATGAGAGGACAGAACACCAAATCTCTTAGCCGAAACACTGGCAGTGAATTGTGGTCACCTGCCAATTCCCAGCCACCATCCAGTTCTCCCAATCATTCAACAGGTACCAACTGGGGAGGGTGAAGACTACTGTGTGCTTTTTTCCAACACACATAGAGCCAGCCAACCAAATCAGTTCAAACTGCTGCTCATGCTGTGTCACAGGTCAGCTATCTCTCTCTCTTCTGCATACATGAGCTCACAGACACCCACAATTGGCAAATGTCACAGTGATTGAAAAGAGAGAGAGAGAGAGAGAGAGAGAGAGAGAGAGAGAGAGAGAGAGAGAGAGAGAAGCCTCCATTCCACCCAGAGAGCACAGACAATCTTTCTCCCTTGGCTCCTGGCCACATATGTCTCTGACATTGTTATGATTCAGACTAGCAACCTTCCACTGATAGACTTACTAACTTTTTTTTCTTGAAGATGCAAACATGATGTGCAACATTAGAAATATTGTAAGATAATACTCCCTAAACTTGTGATTTTTTAGTCTGTATTAATTAGTTAAAGATAACCATAAAATAATGGTCTGTATTCTATAAAAATACAAAACAAAATTGGTCAGTATATGAATGCATGGATTTTTTTAAATTCAACTCAACTGAATGAGAGATCTCTCTTCGTGAATGCCAAATCCATTAACTCTACAAAACTGAACACCGTCTTGACAGAATGTACAAAAGGTTAGAATGTGAAAACTATATAATGATGCTGGGAAAAAATAGAGAGAAAAAAGATGGACAAGGACACAGTGGCAAACAGACGGAGAGAATACTGAAAGGTTTTGTTCTCTCACTGCCATTGGAATTCTTTGCCTATTTCGTTAATGTTTGCTTATTAAACCAACATGACAATGACAGGGACTTCAATCTTCTAACTGCTGTGTCTTTGTGCCAGCAAATCTGCCCCAGCTGTGCTCCCCTCAGACCTCTCCCTGTCTCTCGCTCCCTCTTTCTCTCTCTCTCTATCCAAAACCAAACCTCTCCCAGCGTTATCAGCTCCCACACAGCTGCAGCAAACAGACAAAGGCTGGCCCATTGAAGAGATCTCACCTGCTGATCGTATCAGTTGGCCTCAATGCCAATAGACTACTCCTTTTGATATGTCCGCTGCGGTTGTTGATTTTGGAGAATGCCAAACTCATACACATGCACTTGAGGTTGACAACATGGACACATGCAGGCCCGGCAATATAGGACAATAATGACACTCTAGCCTAAGTACTAACATGCAAACCATCTCTAGTCCTTTACTGGTCAAATATGCAATATTTTATCTCACGATTTTTATACATCTATACCGTGTATTGAAGTTACAGATTTTAGTGTTACTTTACTTCAGATATTTATTGGATGAGAACTTCCATGAAGAAGCATGAAGGTCTCTTCTGGAGCCGGTCCACAAAAAAGGGGCACAAAAAAAAAAAAAAAAAAAAAAAAAAAAAATATATAATCCCAACCACACACCATACCCCTTTATTTTTTTATTTTTTCCCCCCCCACCCCCCCCCCCGCCCCTTTATTGTTTTGTGCATTTTTTTACAACAAAAACAAACACTGTCTTGCATCCCAATCTTTAAAATCTTTCAAACACAATAATCTCCAGCACTGGCAAAGCCTATTTTCATTATTGTTACCTTTTATCAATTTAACTGTAGATCTCATGTGACTACTTCAACTGGCTTAATATTGGTTCATATGGCTAGACAGGACAGCTGGAGAGGAGCCTTGCCAAATATTTAGAGTTCTCTCATGACTAGAAGAGACAACAGCAGATGCAATACATTAAAGCAGTCAAAAGAATCCATAAAATGCCTCTCTGTTTTCCTCCCCCGTTCCTGAGACGAAGAGACCAGAGTGGGTTCAGATTTATGGTCTTCTCAGAAAACAGGCCTATGTGCACAGCTGTGTGCTAGCCCCAGGCCTGCATGCTGCGATTAAAGTAATCTGGCCTTTAGGTTTTCACCACTTTGCGTCACATAGCAGGGCTGAAGAGTAAAGAGGATGGGCTGTTCAACCCCAGAGATAAAATTTTGAGTCTCTGGAATCATGCATGTGTGAAGACAAACTCTCACAAATGTGCATCTGGTTCCTTGACTGCATTTTTCTATCAACCTATGTCAACACAACTTGGAGTTATAAGGTGCTGTAAGAGACAGCTTACATAAAGTTCATAATCAAGAGTGCTGCGGTTTTGCCTATGCATCTAACAAAGGCCTGCTAAACCTGGCTCAAATTCTCTCTCTCACACACTGCCAACATTTTCACAAGGAGCAGCTGCTCACTCCGGAGCCTTCAGGAAGTCACACTCGATTATGAGGAGTTTAACATAGTACAAAACTACTGTATGCCTAGCAACAAAAGACACATCACTCCACATTGTTACTCAGTTATGGGTACAATGAGACTCATTAGTGCTGCTGCATGATACTCTAAAAAGAAAAAACGAGTAAATACTGTTAATGTGTAATTGTATATTTTGTTTTTATATGACTGATTGATTGGTTTTCTCTTAAAATGTGTGGCTGACTGACTAATAACCTAGGTAACACACATACATTCACAAAATGTATATAAATCACACATTGTACTCAGTGATGGCTAAAAGTAACAGATTATATAGCAAATAAGGTCACTGCGACGTTGTTGTAAAATCTGATTTCAAGAATTCAGCAGCACAGTGATATAAAAATGAAATAATCAGTTTATAAATGTGAAAATTCAGAAACTCAAAACAAGTATTTTTTTAGGCATTTCTTTGGTTGTAAAAGTTTTCTGAGCAAGCGGATAAGACTGAGCAGAACTTATAATATGTGCCATATTCCTTGATAATTTATGTTTTGGGACAATGGAGCAATAATTTGTGCAGATGGGTCATATTATAAAAATATCATCCTTGGAGATCAACTGAGAGATTTATAAATCAAGTTCTATGAGAGTACTTACAGTGCGGCTCATAAGGCGGTGGTGGATCTCCACATGGGATACACTCCATGTCTTGAAATCCACTTAACTTTGTTTTCCTGTAAAATCTGCAATGCATAGTGACATGAACAGGAGTGAAGAACTCAAATAAACATGGCTCTCTCTCTCTTATACTATACTTTATATTATATATATATATATATATATATATATATATATATATATATATGTGTGTGTGTGTGTGTGTGTGTATGTGTGTGTGTGTGTGTGTGTGTAGACATATTGACTAACTGAATATGAAAAATACTTAATTAGGGGTAATCAAAAGTAATAACGTTACTAACTTCAAGCGTGAAATGGCACTCTAGGGGGGCAAGAAATATTTGCACTTTTATGAACTACTTTGTAAAAAGCCTAACATGTTTTAGCATTGGCTGCATGTCTAGGCTTTTCCTGTACTCTAGTATCTCATGTCTGACCTTAATGTTAACCTCAGAAGGCATTATGTGCTTTACTAAAGCTAGAGGGTGAGTTCTTGTCCTTAAAGTGCTTCTTAGAAGAATTTTGGAATTTCAGAAGAGGCTCGAACACTCGTCCCACCACACAGAATTGTAAAACAATTATTTGGAGGGAACAGTACATTTACATGATTCCTACACTTCACTATATGGGGCGGGGGGAATTCTCAGTGAGCACAAAGACGTGAGAAATTCATCTTTGCCTATGGGGTAATGGAATGTCTAGATCTGGACTGAAAGTTTTTAATATGTCTTTATGATGACATAAAAAAGACGGCTGCTCTTGATTTTAAACCTAATGTAAAAAAAATAATAATAATAAATCAGGGAAGACTAGCAATTCATTTAGACTCACCCAGGCAGGCATTCACCACACACAGCGTTTCTGGTGCTGGAGCAGTTGGCTTTCTGGAAGCGGTTGAGGTCGGCACAGTCAAGGCATGGTTTACACTTCTGCGAACTTTGGTCCTCTTTGAAGCGGCTAGCCTTGCAGGGCACACAATAGGCATCCTCTCCATAGCCGAAGCCACATTCCTGCAGGGATTAACGGAAGATATCCCACCGGTGAGAGAGGCCAGGGAAGGGAGGTGGGGGGTTATAGACTACAAAAAAGCGTCAATGTGGACTAACAAGAGTCGGCAATGAAATAATGATCCCGGTGTGTGTGAGATCTCCAAGAGAACAAAAGCTGTCCTTCTTTTCATACTCCATCGTACACTGGCAATAATCTCCCTGACTCTCTCAGGATCCATGTGCAGCCTTCTGCTAGGGGGCCAGTGAAAGACTAGGCATTATAATGAGAAGGGCCTATGGGGATGCCTATTGTTGGATTATTGCAGGGTTATTGTGTAAGGGTTTTTTTCTGTGTGACCTCCCTTCATCTAAAGCAAAGTCTCTTTGAGAAGGAGGATTTAGACACTGAAGAGAAAGGGAAGGGTTGTTTAGAGATCAGAGGTGTCATTAGCATGTTTAAGAAATTCTCTGAGACATGTCTGATGATTTACTTTTAATGGCAGATAGCCTACAGCTAAAGAATCCCAGATATATGTGTTTATGGATATAAGATCCATATTTATCAAGATTCACAAAGTAAGAGGACAGTTGTAGGGTTATCATAGTCTCTCCACAGAATCATAGTTATAGATAAACATGTTTCCTATGTCTGAAGCATAGGAAATGTTGTTTTAAAAGCATGTTATCTGGAGAAGCGATTTTCAAGACAGACTAATCCCTTTCCTATTTCCAATTTGAGGAAATTTACTCCATGCTTTAGCTTGTAAAATCAACATAAATAATGGGTAAAATTAGCTGCTTTAAAAAATTACTTGGCCTCATACACATATTCTTGTCCATTTTAATAAAAGGTGCATAAAAACAAAATGCCACAGCAAGCAAAAGTAAAACTTGAAACAGTCAACAACAATCTTGTTATCATTTTGGCTCAACAACGATGAAAACCTTTTTCAGCCTGATTTTGATTTTTTACTCTAATTTGTACTTGTCTTTTCGTGATGAGACAACAAAATTTAACAGATGTCTTAAGTTTCTTGTAATCATGATTAATCCAAACAGTTTGTATCTTGTCCACTTCACGAAAAACATTACATTTATTCACTTAGCAGACGCTTTTATCCAAATCGACTTACAAATGAGATAAATGCAACAAATCATCGGACTGGGTCTGCATATTTCACCATTAACCATGTTCCATATCATTAGGGATATCATTCAATGTAATTAGGGATAATATGGTGAAACTATTTTATGAAGATGTTTACAAAAACAACAACTCGATACCACAGTGGCATAAATCCAAAATTATCCATTTAGAAATGTTAAAAGGATTTTATGGCTATACAAAACAACCAGCATTTATTTGGTTGTAAAACATTTGTGGGCAAACCAATAACACTGAATGAGCAGGACATTTCCTCCATTCCATATAAATTGTGCCATATTCCTTGATAGTTTATGTTTAAGGAAAATGGAACAATAATTTGTGCAAATGGATCATGTCATGATGTCTTACGTGTTTTGTAATCATGGTCCATCCAAACAGCTTGTATCTTATCCACGTCATGAAAAAACACAGGCTTATTCCAAAAGCTAGCTGACAGGAATTGGTGTAGGACTTGATCTGCACATTTCACCATTAATCATGTTCCATATTCATGAGTGACCTATGCTTTCACATATTTCTGTATTGAAACCTATAGAATGGAGCATTTGAGTGGCTGCGATGTGAGGACAATAGAAATGTGGCTGTTAATGTTGAACACACAAAAAAAGCAAGTGTTTATTTTATCTCCTCTTCATCTAGTGTAGTTGGTTACTTTGCAAAAAATATAGTTGCATAAGAAGTGCGACATATTGTGAAGCCTGTATTCATTTGAATCATCATCTCATTCCTATGGGATAATTGATGATTAAGAGATATATGGCGTGAGTGTAGTTAAATGCTATCTGTTGGTTTGTGACCCCAAATTGAAAATGTTTTTCATACCTTCAAAGTAAACTGTACAGTCAATTGAAATTATATTACTGAAAACGGCAGCGGTTACCACATTCCAGTGGATGTGAATAACTGAGGGGAAAAAAATGAAAAGGACCTCTGTGGCATGACATCAGTCAGTAGCGTTGTCTCATCCAGCTGCCCTTTCTCCGGTGAGAGAACATTTTCAGCCTCACCACCACACAGAGCTATGTTACACACACAGGATCATATATCATTAACTTGAAGGTCAGTGTCAAACTGTGGCCTTCTCTCTCCACCCAGATACTGTTTCCCATCCTGGACACACACAGGGCTCTGAATGTGGGCACAGATTCCTGGCCTGTCAGATAGAGTAAACGATGGGAGTTTTGCCCTGAAGCCACGCCAGAACACCAGGAATTAGACATTTTTCAGCCTCTGCAGCCAAGAAGCCCAATTTGGACTTCTTGGCATGGACAGGCCCAACAAAACACTCAGTCGGAGGTGTTAGAGCACAATGGTAGCTGTTGCTGCCTGTCTGTCCCATATAAGGCTCTTCTCTTCAATGGGGCATTACAGCTAACTGTGGAACAAGGAGGGGGGGCTGGACAACAAAGAGAGAGGAAAGAAAACAAGCATAGCCCAGCTCTGCTTGTGGGCACGGTGCCATCATTGGGGAGATAACCAGCAGCACTTCTGGAACCACTTTCTTTTTAAAGTCTACATGCAGCATTGAGAAGGGGTTTGGACAGTTTATTGGCCTCCAAATCAAACGTTACGTATAGGAATTTAGATGTGAAACTTTTTGGCTGTGGTGGATCTGTATATAATAGAGGAATATCTAGAAAACAAATATTATCTGATTCAAACTGTCACGCATAGAACATTGGAGCAGATAGCTTAAAAGAAAAACCAACATATTTTATATATAACCTTCTCAATGTCAAGATATGACAAAATTCTTCCAGCTGGAAGCCTGTTTCACATACAACACCACCTATCAGCTCAGAACAATCTTAGCACTCACTAAATCAGCACCCACAAGATACCATTCTCCTCCTATCTTGAAATCTGATTTTAGTAAAGATGTCAAGCGAAAAACAGGGAAGTAAGGCAATTGACGAGAAAACTGGGTGAAGCACGAGCATGTTCAGACACACCGATGTTTAAAGGGCTTTTATTCAGGCCCTGGAGAATTCTCCAACTCCCTCAATTACTGAAAAACCTGTCAATTTACACACCTTCTTAAAGAGCTTGAGGGTGAGCTTTGATCAAGTTGCAAAGCTTTTTTTTTATTATTATTGCTTTAATTTTATTGCTTTAATCTTAATCTGGCATAATGAGAATGACGTATGAATTAAAGTAGAGCTGTGTTTTTAAACTATCCTCAGTTGTGAATCTTATTTAAAGAGGATTATGAGTACAGTGGTTCAAGAGGGCTTGAAACAGTTGCAGGAATGAAATATGTTTATGAAAGATGTTATGATGTAACAGTTCTAATCAGAACATCTGCAGGACTTTGATGAAACACAGGTGGAATGTGAGTTCTTCCAAAGTTTATTCCATTTAGAAAAAAAGGTCCTTTGTATACTTAAGGATTAGAAACACACACTATTGTAGGGTTCTACATAGAACATGTATGTGTTCCCTCAGAGGGTCAAATGAATAATCCTAAAGGCTTATAATCTTATAAATCACATATAATCTTAGTGTATTATTTAAATTATTATCTTATAAGTAATACTGATCAAAACCAGCTTTACCTCTGACTGCTACAAAACACTCTGTCTAATACCACAATGGAAAGTCTGCCATATATCTCGTAGTGTACATTTTTATTCTAGAAACAGTAACATATTAGAATGAGCACATCAGTAGGAGCTTGTGATTTGACTAGCAGCTGGAACTACTGTCAGAGCTGCTGTTATAGAAAATGAACACCTTCAGATTACAAAATCCAACAACACGTTGTTATAAATCATTTTAACAGTCATAACATTAAGGGGAAAAAAGTGATTAATTCTTTCATCTTCAATAACCTCTTTAAGCTTTGATCAAGGTCATGGTGGATCCAGAGCCTATCCCAGTGAAGAGTTTGGGACACACCCTGAATGGGACCCAAGCCAATCACAGGGCACCATGCACACACCCATTCACACATATAGGCAACTTAGCATAGACAATCCACCTACTGGCATGCTTTTTAGATGTGGGAGGAAACTGGTGAACTCAGAGGAACCCCACATGGACACAGGGTGACCATGCACAGAAACTCCACAAAGACTATAACTTGTGCTCATATATGGTTTTCTTTAGTTTTTTTGTTTGTTTTTTATAGCAACATGAATTACCCAGTTTTGTCACAAACTAAACAAAGCGGCAAAGCCGATTTTCAGCAAACGTTGGGCTGCATAACAAGAATATTTTTTTTCTTTATATTAAGGTGCTTATTTACAGCTACAAGCTGACCACAGTATAATGTGCACATTTGTGAGTACAGAGATGTATCAATATATTTTAATTATGTAAATCTCATGTCCCTTATCTTAGCTTATAATACACAAACTTATGATTTAACACATAAGAAACAGCAGTTTCTCTTTACAAAATATTTTAAAAACTGTCTTTCAAAAACAAAGACAAAAACAACAGAAACAGATGAGGCCCAGGCGTATGGGTGTAACTGTTTAAAGCATGGCCAACACTCTACAAAGGACAACAATGTTTTATCTTCTCTCTCTTCAAGGAGGAAGCAGTAAATAATTGAGTAGGACACACTATTCAAAGCACTGTCATCCGCTCTCTAAAGCTGTATTTTTCTATAGACCTATTTAGCAAGGGACTCTTTCACAAAGTTTCTAAATCTTCATAAACTTCAAGACATTAATTTGATGAAATCTTCTGTTTTATGACCACTTTCCCTCAGTGGCTCCAAGGTCTAGGACCACACATGTTCAAACTTATTTTAAACCTTTTCCCAATCTTGTTGAAGAATAATTACCCCCCCAAATATTCACAAGAAGTACAATGTGATTTAACATTGTCCTGGGGCAAATGATTGGTTAGATCTTACTGTGCACCACAGTTGGGTCCATTTTGAGGTTGTTTTTTTTAACATACAAAATACTCAAGTCTAAGTCAATAGTCTATGACAGTCTAATCCAAATATAAATTGAAACCCCTCCAATAAGCAAATAAATAATTTTGACAAATAACACTGTTATCTTCATGACATGGTACAGGACAAAAACCAGAGCAAAACATGCCAAACCTTTGATAGTTCTTGGCCGGCATCACACTGCCTGCAGGCAATGCAGTTCCCAAACTGATCCTTGTATTCCTGCTCCCTGCATGCTCTTCTTTCCTCTGCCATTATGGCAACCTGAGACGGAAATCAAACACGATCACCCATGGTTAAGAATTCCAACACTTCAACACAGCATGTCAAAGTCATTATATGGATCATTTCCATGCTGTGCTAAATCCTAGAGGAATACTGTCATGACACCAACTCCTTCATCCTGGGATCAAATACTTTCCATTAACAGGCACCAAATACTGAATCCATATTTAATACAAATCTCCAACCCCTCAACATTTTTTTAAAATCTATTTTTATTGACTTCAAATACATGTTAAAGGTTTTCTTTTACTGGCTAGCGCTAACGTAAATCCGAGTGTCTAAGCTGTGTGTGAAACCTACTAGTAATAAGTGCAGGAACAGTGTCTTCAGAAGAGGAAAGCAGCTGAGTCCTGATGCCAGAGTCATGCCGAAGTTCTCCTCACGTACACTGTGAAGTTCAAGTAATTAGACCCAGACACAAGCACAACCCCCAGTATGTAAAAAAATGTACGTCCACACGACGTCAAAATTAAAAAAAAAAAAAAAAAAAAAAAAAAAAAAAAAAAAAAAAATATGAAACAAAAAAAAAAAAAAATTTAAATAAAAAAAACAAAAAAAAATATAGGCTATGTTAACATGTATAATAATGCTCATTTTAATATTGATATTAATAAATGTCAAAACATATGAAAATGCCCGTATTTCAAATGACAAAAATGTACTTTGAAAAATATATGATGGTATATTTCATTTCATATTTCACACCAGAGGTTTTCTGAGAAACCACTGAAATCATGAAATGCATACTGTAATAAAATGTCTACATGATTTGTAATTATTTACAGTTTCATATAGTTCATGGGGCTGATTTTCATTTATTTATTTATTTTTAATCAAAAATCCACAAGAAACACAGGCTTTACGGTCTTGCTCAAGACCCCAACCGAATTATAAGATGATAGTAAGATGCTCTCATATTTTTTTTTTTTTTTCGTGAACCAAAATATTAAGCAAACACACTTTGACCATTATAGGCTACTTGTGACGTCACATATTTTTAAATTCGCATATATAAAAAAAACAGATCCAAAGAATGTTCACTTTACCGTTTCGACCGTTAAAACAGTGCTAGTGTTCTGCTGACTTTCCAAGTTATCTGCTGTCTTACCACAAGTGATAGTGTCCCTGAGTCCAGGTCTTTTTATCAGTAGTGAAGTCCAGGAGGATCTTCAGTATCTTCACGCGCTCATTTCACGGGGTCTTGTTTCTTCCTCCGCAGTGCGTGCGCGCGCGCGCGCGCGTGTGTGTGTGTGTGTGTGTTGAGAGAGAGAGAGAGAGAGAGAGAGAGAGAGCGAGAGAGCACCGTGCCGGATCCAACACGAGCTCCGTGTTCAGATCAAAGCCAGCGTGCCTGCGATCAGACAGACCCTTGTAATCTGTTCTGCGATCAGCGCGCGCATCAAAGCTTTACCCAGGTCTCGGACAAAAAGCGCTTTATTCCCACTGAGCTCTGTGATGCACCTTTTCCCAAATTTTCATCCTGAAAAGATGGAGCTCGCGAGCACAACATTACATACGTGCGATTCGTGTAAGATCCTGGTTCGTCCCTGTGTTCGTGTGATCCTAGCTATGTGTGTGTGTGTGTGTGTGTGTGTGTGTGAGTAAGAGAGAGACCGTGTGGTGTTTGCGCGGTTGGCCGTGTGATGATGCGACTCTGAAATCCTCGCTCTACAGCTCTACAGGCGGCGTGACGTCACGTCGTGCGCTGCGATTGGATAACCGCACCGTCCGCGTGCACGCGAGGCAGAAACTTTTGTTACACAGAAATACTTTGTCGCGCAACCGATATCCCTAACTGTACTATGTACATTAGCCGACTCTTGTACTGGATTAATGGCTCGTACACCGCTTCTAATATACAAGGAACATGACAACACTAAAATGGCAAGATGAAATAAATATGATTGAGTAAGTGTGCAGAAATAGCAGCCGGATTTTCCTTCACGTTAATAAAATCAGTACAAATAAACCCAAATCGAGAAATCTGAACAGCAGTCTGCAAAGTCCAATTCAAACATTTTATACTAATAGCGCAAGTTTAACAACAGAACAATCAATCTAAATAAAATCACTTTATAATAATAATGTTTAGCTTATTTATACATAATGCTCCACGGTGTAAGCCAGCTGTACAAATTCTAGAGGGAGGTACAATCCTTACAGTTTTTTTTTTAAATGGAAAAATTAATCCGTTAACTTTTAATTGAATTATTGTTATTATTATTATTATTATTATTAGTAGTAGTAGTAGTAGTAGTAGTAGTAGTAGTAGTAGTATTTAAGTACAGAGTGACTGATCCTTTGAAATCCTCTGCATACATCATTATCTAAAAATTCCACCACAAATATCTACTACTTAATTTAATCTCAAATCCATTCTAATGCCCAGTTTCATTATAGTGATGCGAAGGAGTACAATGCCCTCTAGTGGTCACCTGACGGTATGTTCGCATAAAATGATAGGATTGCGTTTACTATGAAACATGAAGATATAATGCATTTCAAGCTTGGACTTCAAAGCCTGTGTCTGCCAGCTAGGTTCTGTTAGATCACTGTATTATTAACTATCACTATATAAATATCACTTACATCATCACATTGTTGTATATCCTGCTATCATTTATATGAATAAATTATATAACTATTAACTATTATTACTTTTTATAGTTATCATAATAAATATTATTATTATTATTGTTGTTGTTATTGTTATTATTATTATGTTTGTTTGTTTGTTTGTTTATGTATGTGTGTATTTATTTATTTACAAATAAACAGATAGATGCATGCTTGAGTTCTCTAAATCTGGGTTTCTCAAACATTTGGTTCCCCTTGAATCCTTGTGATCATGCATTGAATATCATTAACAAAAATATATTAATATGAGTAATTGAATTATTGGAGCTTTATACAGTGATGCTTGAAAGTGAACCCTTTAGAATTTTTATAAATATGATCTAAAACATCACCAGATTTCCACACAAGTCATAAAAGTAGATAAAGAGAACCCAATTAAACAAATTAGGCAAAAATATTATATTTGGTCACTTATTTATTGCGGGAAATGCTCCTGTTGCTGGAAACATTTAGATACAGTTATTGCTGCACAAGGAGGTCACACGAGATACTGAAAGCAAAGGTTCACATTCAATTCAATTCAATTCGATTTTATTTGTATAGCGCTTTTTACAATAGTCATTGTCTCAAAGCAGCTTTACAGAAATAGAAACAGATGTAAACAGTGAGAAACAGATAAACAGATTTCAAACAGAGAGAAACATAAATGGAATTTATCCCAACTGAGCAAGCCACTGAGTGGCGACGGTGGCAAGGAAAAACTCCCTAAGATGTTTTTTGAGGAAGAAACCTTGAGAGGAACCTGACTCAGAAGGGAAACCCATCCTCATCTGGGTAACACAGATAATGTGAAAGTAACACAGATAATGTGAAAATGAGAAGTCTGTATGGCGTACACATACTTTTGCTACTCACAGATACGTAATATTGGATCATTTTCCTCAATAAGTAAATGACCAAGTATAATATTTTGGGGGTGCCAACCCATTGCAGGACACAATCACACACCCATTCACACACCCATTCACATATTACAGACAATTTAGAGATGCCAATCAGTCTACAATCTCATATCTCTGGACTGTGGGAGGAAACTAGAGTACGCAGAGGAAACCCAGAAGCATGGGTGTGTGAATGTGTATATGATGGTGTCCGGCGATGCACTGGCACCCTGTCCTTGGTGTACCCCACCTTGTGCAAAATGCTCCCTGGCACAGGCTCCCGGGTTTTCTGCGACCCTGTAGGATAAGCGTTACAGTATAGAAGATGGATGGATGGATGGATGGATGGATCTGTTTTATTGTGTAATATTAACGTGCTAGTTTGAGTGTCTGCATTACTTGTGAACTACTGTCGCTTTAAGAACTCTCAGTATGACCTCTACAGGAGATTCAGAAGAATGAGATGCATATGAGAATCATACCCTGGGGTTTCAGAATGTCCCGGATCACAACCTACTCTGGCATCCTATACATTCAATAATCTGACTGTCTGTACTTAGTCCCAGATTACCCGTGACATGCGCATTAGATGGCAAGGTAAATTTAGGAGTTAAAGCTGCAGAGCTGTAGGAGAGTGATGATGGTGCTGAAGCTGCGTGGAGCAGGATGTGGTGAGTGTGCATCACTTACTGCGGCAATTTCATACGGGAAACTGCGATCTATATCCTAGCTTTTCCGCATTCATGATTATTCATTGCATATTTCAGGTTAGTATTGACAGTAAAGACTGAGATTTGGGTTTTTGCTTTGGATAAACAAACTTGCTAGTAGATATTGTGCTAGGCGTCCTTGTGCTTAGGATGGATGATGTCATCGCAGAGGAGCGCATCATACTGCGCCATAGATTCTAGGGAGCACAAAACAGTCTGCAAGCATGAACGAATAAGCCAGGTTATATAATTACGTACTTGACATGACTGAATTTATACAATATGTTCAAGCATCATCAATGGAAAGATCATGCTTTCTAATAGGCCTGTATTGACTATGGGTGCAGTGAAAGTGCATGCATGCGCATTCACAATTCTCTTTTGAACATGAGGGGTTATTATTATTATTATTTGGTGTTGTATTGTTTATGTCGTTTCTGACATGTCACCGGTTGTGATGCAAATCACACATTCACGATAACCTTCCTACAGTACGCAAAACATGCTTGACCTTAATTCAACTACAAGTCCCAGGATGCTTCGCGGGAGGAAGCTGCAATCACAGCACCCCAGTTACTTTAGGCTATGTCCCAAACAGGAGCACACTTCCATACTTAGAAGCAGATAGTGCTCAGTGCTGTACACACTCTGTAGTAGGGTAGTGTAGTACAGTACAGGGGTTAGTGCGGTTTGAGGAGTAGCTTTCTATGAATAGAAACGGCGTGTTGGAACAACCATGTAGGAAGCATGTGTTTATCTCACAGATGCTGTCGTGTTTTATCCTTTACAGAACCATGAAGAAAACCATGATGGTGGACTGGTGCTGAACCTGAACCTGATTCGTGAATAGTTAACAGCTAATCAGAACGATAGCTACTTCTTAGGGAGGCGGGTCCAAAAGAAAAACACAGCTAAATACAGAAATCATGGGCTGATACGTGCCAGGTTGGTTTTTTTCCCCCCCATCAGAAGACCTGCGAATGAATGAATCGAGATGAACTGGAGGTTTAGTGGTTTTTGACACGGAACAGTGATGGCAACCAGTCACGACTGCTGGTAAGTTTAGCTTATTAAACAATAAAATAAAAAAGAAGAAGGGTTTGTTAGGCTTTTGTTGCATCCGTTATTCTGATGTCCGTTAGTGCTTGCTGTGTAATGATCAGTTATAAAAACAGCGTCAAGGAAGAGTGAGAATTTGGATTGTTTTTGTTGTTGTTGTTGTTGTTTTTTTTTTTAATGATGTTTAGAAATAGCAGGACAGGACAGTGTGATCTGGCAGGAGTGTATCAGTACTGATGGGCCTAACGTCCATATGAAAGCCGCGCCCTCTGAAACGCTCCGATCACTGTGCTTCAAAGCTTAATGTGGCACTGTTTTGGATACTTGCTATCATTGTAAAAAGGAAAAAAGTTTATAGTAATTTATTGGCAGCAGGGTTGGCAGTAAAGTACTGTAAAATGTATAGTACACAACTGTAAAACATATTTACAGTAAAGTAATGTAATGTCTTACATGGTATAAGATAATACACTCCAGAACAGTTGCTTGTTTGGCTGATGCTTTTAAAAAAAAAATAAATAAAGATCTAGGATACAGCTGAGCTGAAGGTTAAGGGTCTTGGGCAAGGACTCAGCCATGGCTGTTTGGGAGTGTGTGGGATTTTGAACTTAAGCCGGGTTCACGCTGTACGATTTTGGCCACGATTTGGTCATCGGAGGCTAGTGTGACGTGTTCCCCGACAGCCGATTATCGGACATTGCGATCAGATTTTTCCTCCGATTAAATTCTGGCAGTGTCAGAAGATCCGAGGCACAGTCCTGTATCGTGGCATCGCCTACGTTCGAGTCTTGACTGTCGTACACTCTGACATTAATGACAACTGATATCCTACAGTGTGACGTGGCTTACAGCAGGGATCAAGTTCTTACAGTCTGACAAGTAACAGTCACAAAGGATTATTAAAAATCGCACACAGTGCGCACCCGGCTTTAGTTGGAGTTGAGTCGGCTCAGCGGTTAAGGCTTTGAGTTACATATCAGAAGATCCTGCGTTCAAATCCCAGCTGCCATGGTTGGGTCCTTGAGCAAGACTCTTAGCCTTCAACTTAACTGTGTGTTGCTCTTTCTTAAAAGCATCATCCAAATGAGTTATTTTATACTATGTAAGATATTACAGTACTTTAAAAAATGTTTTATAATTGTTTACTGTAAATTGAACCCTGATGCCTATAAAATACTGTAAAATTCACAGCTAAGTTTTTAAAAGTGTAGTTCATGAAATAAGGCCAATTCCTATTGGCCTTTGCAAGTTCAGTATAATATATACAGTTCAATATAATAATTATAATTTTGTATTACTTTCTTGTGTATTCTAGTGTTTCTGTGGCTGGTTGGTTGAATAATACTTGAATAAAACATTTGATCAAAGCAAGACAGGCCAATGTATAGCTATCATCATGAAGTTTACCAGCATACCTTAACAGCTCAAGATGTATCACAATTATACATTTTATATTAAGGCTATTATACAATTTATACAATTACGTTATCAATAAGGTTAAACTGTAATGCAGCATTTTGTCAATTCCATACAACCTTACCGTGCAGCCAAACTGCTTCACATACAACTCTAGATTTCTCGTAATGGCCTCCAGGATAATTGAATTTGTGTGAGGGCTAATGTCATAGTGGAAGTCATTCATTTCTTTCAAGTGGTATGCTTGACAATGTGCTGTCAAGGCCTGCAAAATGCAGTGGCGTCCAATCAGTAAAGCAAGTAAGAAAATGAAAAGACTCTTTCCCTAATATTCAGTATGAAATGATTTACTTTTGTCTATGGCGGTTGTGGCGCAGTTGGTAGAGCGGGTTGTCCACTAATCGTAGGCCCGGTTCGTTTCCCGGCCCGGGTGACTCCACATGCCGAAGTGTCCTTGGGCAAGGCACTAAACCCCAAGTTGCTCCCAATGGCAAGCTAGCGCCTTGCATGGCAGCTCTGCTACCGTGAGTGTGTGTGTGAATGGGTGAATGAGACACAGTGTCAAGCGCTTTGGATAAAAGTGCTATATAAGTGCACATTTACCATTTACCATATATATAAAAAAAACACATTCCATTGATTCTTGTGAGTTGTAATCTATTTTTATTATACATTATATTATTTATTACAACATTTATTTAGATGACATTGGTCACTTGTATCTGAATAATTTTTTTGAATCCTCAGCATTTGTAAGTATCTTCAGCTTCATGCAGAGTTGTGTGCCCTAAATAATTCTTTATTCACACGTTTCAGGTTGCTGTTGGTGACAGTCAGGCATGAGTACCTAGGCCAAAGGGTCTTCCAAGTCCCTTGGTCTACAGCAGTCCAGCAAATCAAGCAGCTCATATACCAAGAAACAGACTTCCCTGTGTGTGAGCAGCAGCTGATTCACAATGGAAAAGTGGTGAGTAATAATCAATGAGCACACTCTAAAGCACAAGTGCTTGCTAAATTGCTTTACAGGGAAAAGCGTTTACTTGAATAATAAGGATATTTTTAAATACAAGCTAGACCATTAAATTAATTAAGATATTATTACAGCTTGCATTTGTGTTCAACAATATTTGTGTTTTTGCATTTGTGTACAAATTTGGGGTTTCAGTTTATATTCTCACAGAATGTACATTCAGGTAATTTCTCTGCAGTTATTTATTTATTTATTTATTTTTATGGAAGATTTATGTCGTATTTCTTTTACTGTACACTATTGTATGGTATATATGATATTAAAACATTGCCCTAAGCTTAACTGGTCAGTACCCAGATGATTAGTTTTATAATCTAATATGACAAATTAATTGAGAGGTTGAGCAGCAGATTTCGACTTCTCTGTTCTCTGAAACACATTACTTTAAATATAATTTCCTTGATTTGTGTGTGAATGTTTAATGCAGAAAGAAAATAGGGGGCAACTCTCAACCTTGTCTTTTGTATATAAATGTTTTACAGAACTATAAGTCAGGATCATTTCTTGAGGCATTTTATAAAACCTAATTATTAAAACAGTATTGGAATAAACATATGAATGATATAACTTGTAATAAGATATAACATATTAAACACTGACATAAGTGGGGGGTTTTATGGTTGTGCTGAATGCAAAAAACTGAGTCATATCTTCTAGTCAAGACCTTGGCCTGTAATGTTCTAGGGTTCAAATATTGAATATTTTTGCAGTTATAAAGATTAATAGCTTACTGTATATATTTGAAATAAATGACCGGGGACTTTTTTTTTTTTTTAAATATGCACTTGGGTCTTTTCTTTCATTTAAGGAATCACTGATGGCCATGTGATGTGAAATTAAATCAATGGAATTACTATTGCATAAATGTGTCCAAAGAATTAAAAAAGACTGAGTTAATTTACTGATGACATAAAGATCCTGAGGTGAAACAGACGCCTGACCTGAGGCAACTTTCACTGCTTGCCCTGACTGCTCTAAACACCTGATCTTAAAACAGGGAAACCTTCATGATTGAAAAGAGCAGATGGGAAAGCTCTGTCCTTATGCTTACTTATGTCATGATCAAAAAATAACCACAGGTCAAGCAGTCTGTAGATTTGGATACAGCCAAACAGATAAGATAATCTGGGAGCAGTCTGAGATACCATTCACAGTTGACTTCAATTGACTTCATATTTCTTGGTTCTTTTTTTTCGATTCACGCCTGCTATTTAAAACACGGTAACCTCTGATGCTGGCATTGCTCCAGCGTCTGTAATAAGCTTGGGAATTTTTGCTTGTGGTGATTCTTGGTGGAGATGCTGTGACAAGTTAGAAAGAGAGAAAATAAGAAAGGGTGGGGGGAACTACAGTGCCTTGCGAAAGTATTCGGCCCCCTTGAACTTTTCAACCTTTTGCCACATTTCAGGCTTCAAACATAAAGATATCAAATTTTAATTTTTTGTGAAGAATCACCAACAAGTGGGACACAATTGTGAAGTGGAACGAAATCTATTGGATATTTTAAACTTTTTTAGCAAATAAAAAACTGAAAAGTGGTGCGTGCAAAATTATTCGGCTCCTTTACTTTCAGTGCAGCAAACTCACTCCAGAAGTTCAGCGAGGATCTCTGAATGATCCAATGTTGTCCTAAATGACTGATGGTGATAAATAGAATCCACCTGTGTGTAATCAAGTCTCTGTATAAATGCACCTGCTCTGTGATAGTCTCAGGGTTCTGTTGAAAGCGCAGAGAGCATCATGAAGACCAAGGAACAAACCAGGCAGGTCCGTAATACTGTTGTGGAGAAGTTTAAAGCCGGATTTGGATACAAAAAGATTTCCCAAGCTTTAAACATCCCAAGGAGCACTGTGCAAGCGATCATTTTGAAATGGAAGGAGTATCAGACCACTGCAAATCTACCAAGACCTGCCAGTCCCTCTAAACTTTCAGCTCAGACAAGGAGAAGACTGATTAGAGATGCAGCCAAGAGGCCCATGATCACTCTAGATGAACTGCAGAGAACTACAGCTGAGGTGGGAGAGTCTGTCCATAGGACAACAATCAGTCGTACACTGCACAAATCTGGCCTTTATGGAAGAGTGGCAAGAAGAAAGCCATTTCTCAACGTTTGGTGTGACGTTTGGTGTGTCTCCCAGGTGGTTTGTGGCAAACTTTAGACGAGACTTTTTATGGATATCTTTGAGAAATGGCTTTCTTCTTGCCACTCTTCCATAAAGGCCAGATTTGTGCAGTGTACGACTGATTGTTGTCCTATGGACAGACTCTCCCACCTCAGCTGTAGTTCTCTGCAGTTCATCCAGAGTCCACTTTTCAGTTTTTTATTTGCTAAAAAAGTTTAAAATATCCAATAGATTTCGTTCAACTTCACAATTGTGTCCCACTTGTTGGTGATTCTTCACAAAAAATTTAAATTTTATATCTTTATGTTTGAAGCCTGAAATGTGGCAAAAGGTTGAAAAGTTCAAGGGGGCCGAATACTTTTGCAAGGCACTGTAGTTCTGTTATTATAATGGATCTTTTGGCATTTACTGAATTTAAAATAAGTGAGAAATCACTTGAATTATATGATTATGTACACAAAGATTCAAGATGGATAAAAGTGATTAAGGGAAATCTCAAATGGAATAGACATTTTTGCCCATTCACACTAAATGACTGGAGGGCATGTGTTAATATATTGTGGGAATGTCATGCTCAAGTGACACAATTTGTGGTCACAAAACTCATGGCCACAAGATATGCAAAATATTATTTTGTGACTTTCTTTTGACCTTAGTATACTATTTTGTGGCCAAAGGTTATTTAAAAAAACAAAAACAAAAAAAACCCCACCATGTCCTCTTAGTGGCTCTGCAGAAAAGTAATGTATGTAATGAGTTAATGTGTGCTTGGCAAGAAATGTACATAACAGTGCAAAATAACTACAGAATTAAGTGCTGTAATCCCTGAGACTGATCATTTGCTGACCAGTTTTATCAGGCGGCAACCGTGTGCGCCAGAACATGTCAAGCAGAACAGCTGAGTTAGCAGAGGCTTTTGCTTTGAAAACATTCTGTAGCCCTTTTGACTTGTCTGAGCAGAGTAAAATATGATGTATTGAAGATTTTTTTGCTAATTTTATATCTTGGGGCTACAAATAGCTAAATACCCACCTGCTGCAGAGTGGGTGCACTCAGATATGATCAGATTCTCAAATTGACCTAGAGGGGCTTTGTAACGCATAAATCAAACTGAGATTGAATATAACGTGCTACTAGAGAGGCCGAAGACTGTCTCATGGAGAGTTGATTTCCATTTCAATCACATTGACATTTGTTCCCCATATGTATTGTCTTACTGTAAATTGTCCTATTGATTGCATAATGATATTTAGGCAATCCTGTGTCAATGTGTTTTTTTTTTTGTTTTTTTTTCTCTCTATTTAGATCAAGGATGCAGTTGTAATTGGAACTTTGGTACTACAAGGGAATCCAGAAATAACCATGACACTGCATGGAAGAGGACTGCGAGGGGGTGGTAACTTATGAATACATTTTTACAAATAGATAACTTACACATATTAAAAATACAATTAATATGCTCATGAATTAGGATGAATTTATTATTCATGTGATATTTAATAATAAATTAGTACTAGTATTAGATATCGTATGAATAGGTCTGTGAATGTGTTATGCATTGGACTGGCACCCTGTCCAGGGTGTACCCCATCTTGTGACCGATGCTCCCTGAGATAGGCTCCAGGTTCCCCCCGACCCTATAGGATAAGCGGATTAGAAAATGGATGGATGGATAGATGGATGGATAGATAGTATTAGATATCTACAGTTAAGTACAGAAAATACATCACCCTTAGTTGGGAAAATACCTGCCACTGCAAAAATTAAAAACCGCAACAATTAAAAAGTGGAATAAATGTGCACATGTATATCACAATCAGAAATATTGTTTTTATGGTTTCACGATAATATCTTATCATATACTTTTTGACAATTTGGTAAGTGTAACTCACATTAAACATCTTGTTACTTTCATTATTTTGCATTAAGGGTATCTAAACTTTTTCATTTCACTGTATTTTACCATCTAAGATGATTAATATTTCATAGGTAGCAGTGTTTTTACATGCCAAACACTCTCTTACAGGGAGGTTTGGGCAAACCACTCCACCTTTGGTAGAGTTTCTGAAAGACATTTTACGGCGATATCCAGAAGGCGGACAAATACTGAAAGTAGGTCTTGTGATGATCAATATTATATCCATTTAAAGTTAGACATACTGTATGAATACAGACTGGGGACAAATTAAAGAAAAAAGCAACATAAGTTGTTGGGCCATGAGCAATCAGAACAGCCTTAACTCCCCAACACAGATTCTGTAAGTCTCTGGAGCTGTACTGGAGTCATGAACTGCCTTCTTCTAAAAGATATTCCCTCAGTTGGTGATGGTGGTGCGGAGTGCTTTCTGACATGTCACTCCAAAAGCTCCAATTATTATTCGCTGTGTGAGATCTGGTGACTGTGAAGGCTACAGCAGGGTCATCCTGGAAGAGACCATCATAGGAAATCGTAGGAGATCAGACATAACTTTGAATTTATTTGCAGTCACGCCTCAAAGGGGATATGTGGACTCATGCCAGTAAAATGAATTCCCCCATAGAATTACAAGTTCCCTGATTTTCCTTTAATTTGTCACCCATTTGTAAATAACATTTTTGAAAGAGACATATGAAATGACAAACTACCTAGATTACTACTTGGAATTCTTCTGAAATTCTGTAAATATGTGGTGTAATAGTCACTGTGAAAGTTCTCCCTGCTGATGTGCATGTGCTCATTATGTGGCAAGGTTTTTGTATCCATCACCTCATTGAAACAATGAGGGGAAATGTCCCAAGTAAAGATACACAGTCCTAAATCGAAAGTGGGGGTCAGTGGCTTGCCAGCCAGAGCTAACTGATGGAAAAATAGTATTAAAGCAAATACTATGTACACACTCTTATTCTCTTCCTAGTAATAAACAAGATGAAATTATCATTTCTTGATTCTTTATATCTTCAATCTCTTTTAGGAGTTGATTCAAAATGCAGAGGATGCAGGAGCAACGGAGGTTAAATTTATGTTTGATGAAAATGAATATGGGGTGGAGTCACTGTGGTCACCTGATATGGCCCAATATCAAGGTACCTACTAAATATTTAAAGAAAATGTGCCATTAACAGTATAATTTTTTATTTATTTATATATATTTTTTACTTAAATTACTGTGCTTTGTACAAAATCTGTGTTCCCTGTACAAAGCTCATTATACAATTATAATGCGATTGTGTCTGCCAGGGATGGCCTTGTATGTGTACAATGATGCAGTCTTTACGACAGAGGACTGGAATGGGATTCAGGAAATTGCGAGGAGTAGGAAAAGAGAGGACCCTTCAAAGGTTGGCAGATTTGGGATTGGATTCAACTCTGTTTACCACATAACAGGTAACTGTAGTGCGTTCAAAATCTCAGATACCAATTTTACCAAAGTAACCATAATTTGTAGGTATTATAGATATCACACATTTAAGATGAATTATCTAATCTTTTCAGATGTCCCAAGTATATTTAGTGGGGATCAAATTGGGATGCTGGACCCTCATCAGATGCTGTTTGGAGTCCATGAGTCTGGACAGTGCTGGAGCTTGAAGACAGATATAAAAGAAATTACAGAGCTGAGTGACCAGTTTGCCCCGTACTTTGGCATTTTTGGCAGCTCTGAGAAGACCATCAAAGATGGCAACTTTCCAGGAACGCTTTTTCGCTTCCCTCTCCGTATGAAACCTTCTCAGCTGAGCAGTAACGTGTATAATAAAGAGAAAGTTCTAGAGCTTTTTGAGTCTTTCAAAGCTGATGCAGACACAGTGCTGTTGTTCCTGAGGAGCGTACAGAAGGTCTCTCTGCATGTCCGAGAGTCAGATGGTACTGAACGGATGCTTTTCCAAGTCTCAGCAGGTGAGAACTCTGAACACAAACTTGAGCGGTCTAACTCTCTGAAAACTCTAGGCCTTGCCATTGAGAGCTACAGTGATGGTGTGCCAGTTAATGCAATCACTTGCAGCACATACCAGCTCAGAATTGAGGTGCAGGATAAAACTGCAAATGAAAGTCAGAGGACCACGTGGTTGGTTTGTAATGCTGTGGGTGGACGAGGCATGTGTAGTGAACTGGACACTCTTGCGGATGATCTAAAGTTCATCCCAACTATTGGCATAGCTTTACCATTGATGCGTCTTGATGATGAGGACAAGGGTGCAAGCTACAGCTTCTCAGGGCAGGCATTCTGCTTTCTTCCACTGCCCCTGGGTGAAGAGAGTATGACAGGGTTACCAGTGCATGTCAGTGGCTTTTTTGGCCTGACTGATAATCGTAGGAGTATAAAATGGCGGGAGGTGGACCAGTGGAGGGACCCGGCCGCCCTTTGGAATGAACTCCTCGTTGTAAGAGTCATTCCAAAGGCATACGCCACTCTTATTATGGACACTATTAGGAGAATTCAGACCATGAAAGACCAAGAATTTCCCCTTACTCCTAGAGGCATTTATGAAGCCTGGCCTGATCCCAACAGGATACGCTCACACTGGAGACCCATTCTTGAGCCACTGTTCCATGACTTGCTCCAAGAGCCAGTCATCTACTCTCTCAGCAGCACTTGGGTCAAAGTGGAAGATGCAGTGTTTTTAGGAAAAGACTGTACCCAGGACAGCACAGACTCAGTAATCAAATACCTCCAGAACTCAGGGATGGTGCTGGCCAGAGTGCCAGCCAATATTTCTGCTGTCTTGACCACATTTTTCACCAAACCTGACAGCCTAAAGAGAATGACGCCTTCTTTTGTGCGGCAGATGCTAAGAAAAACTAGGCACAAAGGGTCATCCAGTGAGAAACTGCTTCTGCTTGAATTTATTCTCAGTGATGCCTGTTACAGCGACCTTATTGGACTAGAGCTGCTGCCTTTGCAAAATGAGACATTTGTTGCATTTTCTTCCTCTGTGAGTGACAAGGATGCTGTTTATATTGCCTCAGAGGAGTACCCAAGGTATGGTGTTAAAAAGTTGTTTTTTAAATGATTAGTACATTTCATACATTTTTATTTTTTTAAACAAATTTATAGTTCATTTTACATGATTATTAGGCAGAGAAAATAAACATACCTCACAAGTATTTCTACAGTTTGGTTCTGTATAACTTGGCTTTGGAATAAAATATACTATTTTGCCCTCCTAATT
Source organism: Ameiurus melas (assembly GCA_012411365.1). Classification (NCBI taxonomy): domain Eukaryota; kingdom Metazoa; phylum Chordata; class Actinopteri; order Siluriformes; family Ictaluridae; genus Ameiurus; species Ameiurus melas. The sequence goes on from CM022759.1 coordinate 23,962,652, forward strand.
TCCTCAACAGGTCCCTTTACCCAGGTTTGGAAGGAAGATTCATACTAGAAAGCATTCCTCCACAAGTCATGAATAGCCTGAAAGAAGCAGCCAAAAGTAGAGGTAAATTTATAAATGATTATTATCACCATTAGCACCATTACATTATGGCCAAAAATGTATCAAAGTGGGCCAGATTAGACCTCATCAAAATACAAAATAAGGGCCGGGCTCCATTGTACTGTAGTTCAAAATTAAATAATGAGCATGAGCTTTACTTTTAAAGTATTTACATCCAAATTGGGTGAACGGTGCTGGAAATGCAGCACTTTTTACATGTTGCCCACTTTTAACATGTATCTGCAGGCCGCATTTGGCCCTGGGGCTGGACTTTAGACACCCCTGTCTTAACATGAACAAGTGTGTATGAGAGTTTGTTGCTTTATGTCTACTCTTTCAGCCATGTGAGAGCTAAAACCTACAAACACACACTGTTGACATTACATGAACAAACCCGAGTATGTGGTCTGTTCGTGAAATCTACTGAATCTACAAAGCTTGCTTCTGACTTTTATTCTTTTTCAGACTAGTCTTAATATTCAGAATATACAGTAGTACTACATGCTGTTATCTTCTTTTGTGCTAATCTCTTTTTAGCTATTTTAAGTCTTAAACGAAATGTGATAACCTTTTAAAAGGTGCCAGGCAACATTTCTTTCCAGGAATTGCTGCTGACATAAACTTTAGGTGATAATGCTTTGGCAAAGAACAGCATTCTTCTGTTCTGAGTGCACTGTCATTACATGGCATTGCAGGACCTGATCAAATTCACTCACAGTATTTATATAGCATATACATACTGTAAAATGTAAATAATATGTAAAATGTAAATAATTCATTTGAATTTCATTTTACTTTTTATTCACATTTTTCTTTTGTGAGATTAATTGTGTTTTTATCCTGATGCTGATGTTGAATGTGAATCCCAGTTCAGCAGTATCTTTGGGGTTGTTCAGGTAAGTAAGTGTTGTCATGCCTGTGGAGGGGGAGAAGCCATTCCCCTCCTTAATGGATCAGTCATTACATTTGCAGTGATACAATAATACAATCTAATATTTTTTTCTACATTTAGTCTACTTACCTTTTTGAAGCACTGTAATGCCAAAGCACTAACTGGTTAAAACAATTAATAATTGTCAGACATTACCTAACTAATTTACATGTGCTAACAAATTTTACATTTTCATAACACAAATGTACATCACTATGCTAAATTAGACTACGTAAAAGTGATGACCAAAAGAAAAAAAATAGCATACTAAAAGAGTACAGTGTTAATGTTTGTATGTTTACAGCATGCAGTGCATGTTAACAGGTTCCTTGAGGGACTTGTTCTTGTATACTTGTACCAAGTTTTTGTTTTTTTCGTACATTTTATGTGCGTCATACCTTTAACTTTGTGATTGTAATTTTCCAAAATTACAAACTATCACATGTATTCATTAAAATTGTATTTTATATCAAATAAAAAATAAATAAAGGAAGCATTATCACTAGCAACTTTGTATTGAATAATTATACATATTTTTCAACATATCTTTTAAACAAACATTTTAAATAATTTTTTTGAATATAAAATATAATTTTTGAGTATTAAAATTATTATGTTTAATATACTGTCACCATTTACTTATTAGAAGCATCTGTATACCTGCACATTCAGGCAATTCATCCAATCAGCCAATCATCTGGCACCAACACACTGCATGAAATCATGCAGATACAGGTCAAGAGCTTCAGTTAATGTTGACATAAAACATCGGGGGGGTGCGATGGTAGTTTGACTATCTTATTGTTTGATTGTTGGTACCAGATGATTGTTGGTGCTGGTTTGAGCATTTCAGAGACTGCTGATCTCATGGGATTTTCACTCCCAACAATCTATAGAGTTTACACAGAATGGTGAAAGAAACAAAAACCGCCCAGTGAGCAGAAATTCTGTAGGTGGAAGTACCTTGTTTAGAAAAGTCAGAGGAGAATGACAGGAAAGCTATATTAACTCAAATAAGCACTCTTTACAACCATGGTGAGCAGAAAAGCATCTCAGAATGTACACCACATGAAACCTTGAAGCAGATCGCCTACAACAGCTGAAGGTGCCACTCTAGTCAGCCAAAAACAGGAATCTGAGGCTACTGTTGGCACAGTCTCAATGGGCAGCAGAACCTTGGAAACACTTTCCAGTCTTCACTGTTCAGTTTCAGTGAACCTTTACCCACAGTATCACTGCATTCCACTGCATGTGCAGATGTACAGATGTTTCTAATAAACTGGACAACGATGTATGCTGTTAAATCTGAATACAAATCAGGTTTCAAATCAGCCAATACCCTAACTTAACCATAGTTAGATGCTTCCATTATTTTTAAACATCTTGTTTTTTAATGCAAAGGTATGATTTCTTTTTCTAAACCAGCAAATGTAGTCAGCACATTTGAAATATACTGATTTATTTAAAAAGTCATTATGCATATAATTATTTTAAGTAAGCATGAGATTATTCAAATTATGCAGGTAAATGTGATTATAAAATTCCAAGTCATATAAATCCAAGCACAACTTGGAAAAAGGACCAAATAAGCATGATATTCTCCATGGTTTAACTACTAAGCATCAATAATAACTATTTGGGTGTTTCTTTGTGGGGGTTTTTTTCTAGGAAGGCCCTGTACTCAGGTTCAAGTTCTAACCCCAGAAAGATCAGCACGTCTCGTTAAAGAAGTCCTTACCACAGCATGGCCTTCCAGAGACTTTTCTGTGCAGTGGTACCCTGGTGATGAAGAGAAGAAACATCCCTTGGCATCTTGGCTGCAAATGGTTTGGAAACATCTGTATATTAATTTCGCTGATGACCTTAGTACTTTTGAAGACATGCCTTTGATTCCAAACGTGCCACTGATTGATAGTATGGAATCCTTGGAGCTCCTGCGTCTCAAGACTCCATCTCCTATCATTATTGTGAATGAAGAAGAGATCACACTTTCAGAGGACCTGCTGGAAGTCATAAATAAAATTGGTGGGGTTGTCTTACAAAACTTGGATTCTTGTTTGCAACACCCACTTCTGAAAAATTACATCCATCCATTATCTCCAAGCACTTTGCTACAAATTATGGACAGGTCCTCATCCCAGAGACTGGCTAGCCAAGTCTCATCCCTATCTGTCAAACAGAAGGTTGCCCTCAAAGGCTTTCTGGCTAGTCTTACAGATGTAACTGAAAAGGAGAAACGTATTATACAAGATCTTCCCATCTTTGTGAAAGTGGGGAAGTTTTCAGACAAAGGCACCCCATCCTTTACTACCCTGAAAGGAGCTAGAGCACTGCATCATAGTGCCAAGCATCCTCCAGATGTTAAACTATCCATTAATGTGGTCGACAGCAGTGATGAGGCTACGATTCGTCTCATACGACTGTTAAATGTTGAACAGGTTACAAGCACTGAATGCCTGAAAGTAATTGTTCAGGACATTGAGAAAGGTTTCTACACCAAAGAAGAAATGGATAGCATCATGCTCTGGACCCTAACTCATTTGTCATTTCTCAAAAATGAAGAAAAAGCAGTGATCACATGGCTTTCCCCTCTTAAGTTCATGTATTCGTCCTCTGAAAAACCTCTTGCAGCAATGGACTTTTTTGATCCTGAGCTGGAGATACTACAGGATCTGTTCTACATGGAGGAAAAGACCAGATTTCCACCAAACACCTACACATCATCTCCTGATATTCTTCATTCTCTAAGACAGATAGGGCTCAAGAATGAGGTGCAGCTTACTGAAAAAGATGTACTTCATGTTGCACAGAAAATTGAGGAGTTACAGGGAAGCCCTAATCCAGAATGGGAGTTTCTTCTGAAGAAGGCAAAAACACTACTTACTATCCTGAACAAACAAACAAAGTTAGTGAAGTCTTCAGAAACTCAGGCATCCCTCCAAAAACTGAAATGGGTACCAGTCTGCAAGGACAGGCCTTTAAATTATCCTAAGTCTCTTGTGTGGAAAGGAGACTCTTGTAATATATCCTCTCTCTGTGACATGTGCAGTATATCTCATGCAGTGCTTGTTGGTTCTTCTGTAACACTGGTGGAGCGAACATCTGCTGGCATGAAAAAAGCCCTTAAGTTATCCATGGAGCCCCAAGTTGACCAAGTACTCCAACATTTAAAAGCAGTAAATGACTGGCACAGATCACAAGTATTTACCACAGAGGACTGGTATCAGTTCCAGCAGATCCTTTTTGAAATTTATGGCTTCATGCAAGTTCACTTGGAGGATGCAAGAGAAGCAGTGAAGTCTTTGTCCTTTGATTGGGTGTGGACCGGCAAAACATTTGCCTCCCCTGGCATCACTGTCCTAAAGCCTGTCCCAGATTTGGATCTACAACCATACTTGTACTCACTACCAAAAACCATTGCAAAGTTTCACAAACTTTTCAAATTGTGTGGTTCTGTTGATGAAATTGATCCTAACCATGTGCTCGAAGTGGTTAAAATGATCAAGAAGAGAAGTGAACAAGAAATGACAAAAGAAGATAGCAAACATAATATCCTACTCTTGATAAACATCTTACGATGGTTGTACAACAATCAAATATCAGTGGATATTGACATGCAGGTGCCAATTCTTTGCTACAAAGATCCAAGCAAATTGGTCCTGAAACCAATTCATGAATGTGCATACTGTGATATCAAAGTTGACGATTTGAATGACTTGCTTGACGATACCTCAGAGCCAATCATCCTTGTACATGACGATATTCCCATGAAAACTGCAGAGTGGTTAAGAGTTCCATGTTTGAGCACAAGACTAATAAACCCAGAGAATCTTGGCTTTGAACAGTCAGGTCAGAGGGAACCTCTAACAGTGAGAATAAAAAACATTCTAGAGGAATATCCATCTGTTGCAGATATTTTTAAAGAGCTCCTGCAAAATGCAGATGATGCAAATGCTACTGAATGCAGTTTTCTGATTGACATGAGAAAAAATCTTGATATACGCGAGAACCTGCTGGACCCTGGAATGATTGTCTGTCATGGTCCTTCTTTGTGGTCATTTAACAATGCTGTTTTCTCTGATACAGACTTCCTCAATATAACGAGGCTGGGTGGATCCATGAAAAGATGTGAAGCAGACAAAGTAGGCAAATTTGGGTTAGGGTTCAACTCTGTTTATCATGTGACAGACATGCCTATTATCATGAGCAGAGAATTTATGATTATGTTTGACCCAAACATCAATCACATTAGCAAACACATCAGGGACAAATCAAACCCAGGCATCAAAATCAACTGGAGTAAACAGCAGAAACGACTGAGGAAGTTTCCTAACCAGTTCAAGCCTTTTCTTAATGTCTTCAACTGCCAGCTACCTCTGACACAAGAGTCCCCCTACAAGTATGATGGGACTCTCTTTAGACTTCCATTCAGAACAGAGCATGAAGCAGCAGTAAGTGAAATTAGCAGTATATACTACAGCACCACTGATATATATTCTCTTGTTGATGAGTTCAGCATCTGTGGGCATCGGCTGATTCTTTTCACTCAGCATGTTGGGACAATGGTACTGAAGTATCTGAAATCTGAAGAGTCAAATCCTGCTGCTGCACAGGATGTAGTTACAATGAACAAGAGTGTGTGGTCTTCCAAAGCGACATATGGCCCTCTTAGTATTCTGAAGTCTGCAGCCAAACTCATGAAAAAAGTTTCAACCACCAACAAAGTACCTGCTGACATTCCTAAATCTGGAAGCATCATCAGAATTGTGGTAGAGGAGTACCACAATGTGTTCAGACGTATTCTTGATCTACAGTCACCACTTTTTAGAGGTTCAGAAGAAGATCCATCTGCATACTTTGAGATGGCAGCTAAAGGCTCTCAAACCAAGAGACTTACTGATGAAATTCCTCAGAAGGGTGTCGAAACCACAACCTGGCTCATCTCCTCATGTATGGATGTGACTGAAGCACTGAAGTTTTCTCTGAGTGAAATTGGAAAACGATTAGGATTGGTGCCATGTGGAGGTATAGCAGTTCTGCTCTCAGAAGAAGAAAATCGAAAATGGACATTGCGGACAAATGCAAGCCCAATCGGAGAGGTGTTCTGTTACTTACCACTCCGAATAAAAACTGGACTACCAGTACACATAAATGGATGTTTTGCAGTTACGTCAAATCGGAAGGAAATATGGAAGACCGACACAAAAGGACAATGGAACTCCATTTTCATGAGACATGTGATTGTGCAGGCATACATGGCTGCACTAAATATGCTGCGTAATATGTCAGAAAATGGGGAACTCCTTGAATATCACTACTACGCAGCCTGGCCTGACCCTGGAGTTGTGCATGATGACTTTAACTTGATTTGCCAAGGAGTATATCAGGAAATTGCCAAAGGTCAAGATGAGGACAATGCAAAAGTCTTCTCAGATGGCAAAACCTGGGTGTCAATCAAGTACATTAGGTTTTTGGATGACGCATTGCTCTGCAAACCTGATGTTGGCCCTGCTGCCTTCAAAATATTCATGAAATATCTGAAAAAGTGTGGTTCCCAAAATCTCTGTGCTGTTGAGCTGCCCGACTGGGTCAAAGAAGGCTTTGATGATGCTGGCTGTAAAGGGAAACTGATGGAGAACACTTTCACAGAGAAACAGTTCTTCACAGATATATTTTTCCCCCATATACAAGATATAGACAAAGACCTCCGTGACCCATTGATGCATTATGTCCTCAATGAAAAATTGGAGGATTTTGCAACTGTCCTAAGAGACACCCCATGTATTCCTTGCTCGGGACCATCACACACTCTTGTTCTGCCATCTCGACTGATACATCCAGAAGGAAGAGTAGCTAAACTGTACAATAGTGATGATGGGCGATTCCCTGAAGGAAGTGTGAAAGACTATTTGAATCCAGTATGCTTGGTGAAGTTAGTACAGTTGGGTATGGTAAAAGATGATCTTTCTTGGGAAGACCTGACAGAACGTGCCGAATCTGTTATAGCTCTTAATGACCTTGATCATATTGCTGCATGTCAAAGGAGCAGTATACTGCTTAGTTTGATTGACGAAAAACTAAAAATGAGGGACCCATGGGCAACTGAATACATTGCAAAATTACAGGACATCAGTTTCCTTCCATTCTTGACAAAACCTGCTGGCTTTTCACTCCCCTGGTATGGAAATAATTTCCCCCAGTCTACAATGTTTTCTGTGACAGATCTTTTCACAACAGACCACCAGGACACTGTATGTTTGATGAAACCAATCCTGAATGAGAACTCTCCATCATTTAAAGGCTGTGGCCCCATGTCTCTGGCTGTGAAAGACTATCTTGGGCTGATAAAAAGGCCATCTGTTGGTTTAGTGATCAGTCAACTCAAAGAACTATCAAAATCATTTGATGGTGTCACACTATATCAAGAAAACATAACGAATGCTTGCTACAAATACCTATATGAAGAGATGTTGCAGTCCACAGATGCTAAAGAAGAAATTATGGAGGAGCTGAAAACATTTTGCTCTATTCTAGTGGAAAACACGTATGTAAATCCATCAAAAGTGGCATTTCATTTGAATTTTGATGCTGCTCCTTATCTATACCAACTTCCTAACAAGTATAGAAACAGTTGCCGTGAGCTTTTTGAAACTGTGGGGGTTCTTCCAAACTTCACTGTTGAAAACTTCTCAACTGTTCTAGAACATATCAAGAATGAATCTGGGAGAAGATGTCTCTCAGAGGATAACTTCCAGCTATGTCGTAGAATTATCAGTGAAGGAATATGGAGTTTAATTAGAGACAAAAATCAGGAGTTCTGCCAAAGCAACTATGGGCAGATACTTTTACCTGATAGCAATCTCACTTTGCAACAATCCAGGTCATTGTGCTACAACGACTGCCCTTGGATAAAGGTCAGAGATACAACTGTGAAGTATTGTCATGGAGATATCCCAAGAGAGGTAGCAGTAAAATTAGGTGCCATTCCAAAACGCCACAAAGCCTTGGAAAGGTATGCTTCCAATGTTTGCTTCACTACTCTTGGAAGTGAGTTTGGGCAAAAGGAGAAACTCACCAGCCGAATCAAGAGCATCCTCAATGCATACCCATCAGAGAAGGAGATGCTGAAAGAGCTTCTTCAGAATGCAGATGATGCCAAAGCAACAGAGATATACTTTATATTCGATCCTAGGACTCATCCAACTGACAGAATATTTGATGATAAATGGGCGTCTATGCAAGGTCCATCCCTCTGTGTGTACAACAATCAACCGTTCACAGAAGATGATATCAGAGGAATCCAGAATCTTGGTCGAGGCACAAAAGAGGCAAACCCTGGCAAAACCGGACAGTATGGTATTGGATTCAATTCAGTATATCACATCACTGACTGTCCATCTTTCATTTCAAATAATGATATACTTTGTATCTTTGACCCACATGCACGTTTTGCACCTGGAGCAACAACTGTTAGCCCAGGAAGAATGTTCAGAGATCTGGATTCTGACTTTCGGTCCCAATTTTCTGATGTCCTGAACTTATATTTGGGGAGTCATTTCAAGCTGGAACGCAGCACGATGTTTCGGTTTCCTATCCGCACTGTAGAAATGGCAAACATTTCTGAGATTAGCTCAGTACCTGCTTCAGACAGAATGGTACAAAATCTTCTGGACAAACTACGAACAGATGGTGCAGAACTACTTATGTTTTTAAACCACATGGAAAAAGTTTCAATATGTGAAGTAGAATATCGGACCGGAGAATTAAAAACTCTATATACCGTCACTGCAAAAATCACAGATGGTGATCGTTTGAAACGTAAACAGTTTCATGCCAGTGTAGTGGACAGCGTGATGAAGAAAAAGCAGCTGAACCAAATCCCAGTACAACAAATAACATACACAATGATTATAGAGGACTCGGATGGGAACTCAACAACTTGGCTGGTGTGCAACAGAACAGGATTTTCTGATATGGAAAAAGTTTCAAAAAGTGTAGTGTCGGCCCACAAAAACGAGGACATAACACTCTTTCCTCGAGGTGGGGTGGCAGCTTGTACTAGTCACAATTATAAGAAGGCTCATAGAGCCTTCTGTTTTCTTCCTCTTTCACTGGAGACAGGTTTGCCTTTTCATGTGAATGGACATTTTGCCTTGGATTCTGCCAGAAGAAACTTGTGGAGAGATGACAATGGAGTTGGTGTAAGGAGTGACTGGAACAATAATCTAATGATGGCACTAATAGCCCCTGCTTATGTTGAGCTGCTAATTCAACTGAAACGTCGGCTGTTCCCTGGGCATGATCCCACAGTGACTGTTCTACAGGGAACACCAATTCACCAAGTCAAAGATATGTTGAGGAAGTTTTTGTTTTTCTTTCCTGTAAACAGACTGGACATTCAACCAGACTGGTACTGTTTGGTAAGGGCAATCTATCACTGTATTCATGTAGACCTGAAAAGACTTCTGCCTGTTGTTAGGGCACCACATTTGGATAACACTGATATAATGCACTCTGCAATATACATTTCCTGGGTGAACACATCCACTTCACCTAAAGGCAGAGCATTCTTCGACAACTTGCTACAAGATGAGTTGCAGCATCTGAAAAACACAGAGTACAATATTACCACACGTAAATCTGTGTTAGAAAATGTCTACAGGCTAAAGGCCATGCTTCTGGATGTAGGCTTCAATTTAGTCCACAGTTGTGAGGAGACTGCCAGCCTGTACTTCTGCTTGGAAGATGCAGGTATCCCTGTCAGCTATGTGACACCGGAGGATGTCCGATGCTTCCTGTTGACCTTTTCATCCCCAGACACATCTTGTCAAGTTGGAAAACTGCCTTGTCGACTGCAACAGTCTAATTATAAGCTTTTTCACAGTCTGAAGCTGCTAGTGGACTATTGCTTCAAAGACATAGAGGAAGATAGCATCAGAATAGAGGGGCTACCACTGCTTTTGACAATGGACAACATCTTGCAAGTGTTTGACTCCAAACGTCCCAAATTCCTAACAAGCCATCATGAACTTGTCTCCTCCAGGACAGAACTGTTCATGCACACACTATACATGAGATATGCCAACATTCTCTTCAAAGCAGGAGTGGCAAAGGTTTTTGACATAAGCAGCTTTGGAGATTTATTGGGATCTGTCCTACCTCGAGAGTACAAAACCAGGACCCCTGTGAAGTGGAGGGAAAACTATGCAAGTGAATCTTGGCTGAAAAGTGCATGGCATTTCATCAGTGAAAATATCGGCATCAAAGATGACCTAACAGAGGTTAAGCCAAAATTTGAGACAGCCATGGAGGCCCTTAAAGATTGGGCTCTACTACCAGGGATCAAGTTTATGGTATCAAGCAACAAATTAACTGTGCCAGAACATGAAGCTTTGTTACCCTTCAGCCTAATGTATGCTGCCATTTTCCCCAATGGACAAAATGAAAAGGTTTTCCACACCCTGATGAAAGCAGGATGCCTACAAGTTGCAGTAAACAAAATGTGTGCAAAAGAGAGTCCGATCTTGCCTTTACTGGCTCAGTACACAGCAAATATAGAAAATCCTTCAAGCATTCTGAGATCCCTTGAGTACATGATTCACGCATCAGCTTTCAAAGCGGGGAGCTTGACTGACAAAGACTGTGAAGCACTCTTGTTGTACTTTAACTCTAATTTGACTAATTTATGTCAAGATGATGTGCAAAGTCTGAAATTGCTTCCATGTTACAGAGCTGTCAGTGGACAGCATATTAGCATTGCAAACTTTGGAGCTTGTTATGTTCTGACCAAAAGCATTCCATCAGTTGACATGGAAAAATGGGTGCACACTACATCCTCAACCTTTCTAGTTGATAATCCACAGCTGAAAGAACTCTATACATTTCTTGGGTGCAGTCCAATTGATGACCTGGAAGTTTATCTGAAGCATCTCCTTCCAAAGTTTGACATTCTCTCACATGATGCCAAAATCCAACACCTCATTTATCTGAAGGAGAGGCTATTGACAATGGATGAGGCATGTTGCATAAAGGATCAACTCTATGAAAAACTGGAAAATCTGTCATTTATTTTTGACTCAACAAGCAGACTAAAACCTGCCAAGGCGTTCTATGACCAAACTGTGAAAGTGTTTGAAGTGATGCTTCCCCCAAAATCTTTCATACCTGTGGACTTCTTCAAGAAAATTGAGCAAATATTGAAACCAAAAAATGGAACTTCACTCCTGTCTTCATGGATTACATTCCTACGCAAGATAGGTTTAAAATATATTGTGTCTCAACAACAAGTTCTCCAGTTTGCGAAAGAGGTCAGCATCAAGGCACAGACAGAGAACTGGTCTAAGGAAAAAGTTCAGACTATAGTTGATGTTCTCTTGAATCACATTTTCAATGAGAGGACAGATCTGTTTGAGGGAGTATTTCTCAAAGAACTCTCAGCGATCTCATTTTTATGTCCAGAACGTGCACCAGCAGAACTGGTCAGACTGCATCCTCAACACCAAGAAATCAATGGCACTCTTCCTCTAATTCGTTTCAATGGGTCTCAAGTTAATCCAAAATTTAAACAAACTGATGTCATGCAATTACTTTGGACATCTTGTCCTATTTTGCCAGAGAAGGCTACTCCGGCAAGCATAAATGACCAAGAGGGAAGCACCCTTTCAAGCCAAGAGCAGCTTGAACAGGTTTTGACTATGTTAAATGTAAATTTGGATCCACCATTGGAAAAGGTCATTAGCAACTGCAAAAACATTTGCAGCATCACAAATGTGGATGATGACACAGTGAAAACAAGAAATAAAGTCTTGAGGAGAACCTATGAATTCCTTAATGCAGATAAACGGGAATTCCGTTATCAGTTGCGAGGGGTAGCATTTATTATGGTTGAAGATGGCTGGAAACTTCTAAAACCAGAGGAGGTTGTGATAAATCTAGACAATGAATCAGACTTCAAGCCATATTTATACAAACTTCCACTCGAACTTGGTACATTTCACCAGTTGTACAAATTATTGGGCACTGAGGACATTGTATCAACAAAACAGTATGTTGAAGTTTTGTGTCGCATATACAGAAGCTCCGAAGGTAAGCAGCTTGACCCAAATGAAATGAGAACAGTAAAAAGAGCAGTTTCTGGACTTTTCAAAAGTCTCCAGAATGACCCAGTACAGATTCGGAAAGATCTAGAGACTCTCCGAGATTTAACATTCTATCTACCAAGTCATGATGGACGGCTTGCCAAGTCAAACAGTTTAGTCTTTGATGATGCACCACATTACAAGAGCAGAATACAGGGTAATGTTGGAGTGCAAATGCTTGTTGACATGAGCCAGTGTTACCTAGGCAAAGATCATTCATTCCACACTAAGCTTATTATGTTACTTCCACAGAAATTGAGGCCCAGACTTTTGAGTAGTATCTTAGAGGAACAACTCGATGAAGCATCTCAGAAAATGTGCCAGTTTGGAGCCCTTTGCTCACTTCAGGGTCGGCTTCAGCTGCTACTTTCCTCTGAGCAGTTCATCACAGGACTAATAAGGATAATGAAGCACGAGAATGACAATGCATACATGGTAAATGAGGAAAAAGCCATACGGCTCTGCAAAGCACTTTGTGAGGGCTTGAAAGTATCCTGTTTTGAGAAGCTACAGACAACATTGCGAGTTAAAGGCTGCAGTCCAATTCCACACAGCCGGAGTGAAACGTTAGCCTTTTTGAAGCGATATGGTACATCAGTTATCCACCTCTACATTCAACATTCAGATAGCAAAGATATAAATTTTCTTCTTGCTCTTGCAATGACCCTCAAATCTGCTACGGACAATCTGATTTCGGACACTTCCTATCTTATTGCTATGCTAGGCTGCAATGACATATACAGAATAACAGAAAAACTAGACAATCTTGGTGTAAAGTATGACTCAACTGAACCCTCAAAGCTTGAGCTTCCCCTTCCTGGGACACCAATACCTGCAGAGATACACCATTTACTGCTAATGGACCCAATGAATGTTTTCTATCCTGGAGAGTATGTGGGTTACCTAGTTGACTCTGAAGGAGGAGATATTTTAGGGTCCTATCAGCCAACCTACACATATGCCATTATTGTTCAAGAAGTAGAAAGAGAAGAGGATGACAACCCAGGTTTTCTTGGTAAATGCTTTCAAATTGACATTGGATATAGTGAATACAAAATTGTAAGCTCCCTTGATCTGTATAAATTCTCCAGACAAGATGACGGCACCAACATTCGAGATGGTGCACCAACGACAACAACAAGCCCATCAGAGAGCTCCTCCACAGGCCCTAGAATGGCACCACCTATTTTTCCTGGCAAGGAAAATCACAAACCTCCACCAAAAAAGATGTCTCCTAAAAAGATTAAGATTAATGCATTACCTGAAATTCTGAAAGAAGTTACTTCAGTTGTAGAACAGGCTTGGAAACTTCCTGAAACTGAAAGAAAGAAGATTATCAGAAGGTTGTATCTTAAGTGGCATCCGGACAAAAATGCAGAAAACCTTGATATTGCCACAGAGGTCTTCAAGCACTTACAAAATGAGATCAGCAGGATGGAGAAGCAAGCACATGCAGAGCAGAGCACAGACAGAACATCAAGGAGAACTTTTTCTGCATCGTCCACTCGTTTCCATTCAGAGAAATTCTCTTTTCAAAGGTTTTACACATCATGGAACCAAGAAGCAACAAGCCATAAATTTGAAAGGCACCAATTTAGAGATCAGTTTCCGAGTTATTCAGGAGCATCACATTCTGGCCGTTTCTTTGTGCCACCATCATTTAAGTCAGTTGGAAACCCTGTGGAGGCAAGAAGATGGCTAAGGCAAGCAAGAGCAAATTTTTCAGCTGCAAGAAACGATCTTCATAAAAATGCAAATGAGTGGGTGTGCTTCAAGTGCTACCTGGCCACTAAACTAGCATTAATTGCTGCAGACTATGCAGTTAGGGGGAAATCAGACAAAGATGTGAAACCTACAGCACTGGCACAGAAAGTGGAAGAGTACAATACTCACCTAAATGGACTGGCTAAGGATGTCAACATCTTGGAAGGTTATGGTGTTGACAGCCTCAGAACCCGCTATCCTGACCTCTTGCCCTTTCCTCAGATTCCTAACGACAGGTACACTTCAGAAGTCGCAATGAGAGTCATGGAATGTACAGCTCGAATAATTGTCAAACTAGAAGCCTTTGTGCAGCAAAAAATATGACTCATCAGAAACATACCCGATTTTTACATCAAGAAAACAACAGTAATGGTGGCCTTGTGCAATAAGAATAAATGGATTTGCTTCTGCTTATTTTGAGCAAAAGTGTCTATCCATCTGACAGTTATGCACAGTACCTTTGATGGTGCTAAATGCCCATGCTTATTGCTTATGTTTGCTTGTATATGTCCAGACAGATGCCTGAGCCCGAAAATATTTCTGTTTCTATGACTTACTTTTTAGTGTGAAAGTTTTTGACATGCAAGTGTACATAATGCTAAAAAGGCATAGCAATATTATTCTTTTTACTATAAAGTTTGTGTTTATCTTATGTACAGAAATGAACGTGAATATGCTGCTTTTTTACTTCATGTTTTATATAAAAGTATTTTTCTTGGTACAGTCATCCAGTTGACTGTAATGTCCTGTAATCTGCATGCATTTGCACTGCACTTTTGAGTAAGGAGCGCTCGTTTGATTACTGAAATTTAGTTGAGTGGAGACTTCCAAATGGAGTGTTGTAAATTTAATAATGATACATTTAAAAATGCAAAAACTGGCCTAATTGTCCTGTGAACTCTGGGAGATGTATACATATATCTTGTAGTGTTGTCAGTTTTTGAATGCAAGATAGAAATCACCATATTGTGCATAGAAATGTATATAAGTATTTCTTAATTGACAGATAATCTAGTCCTGTAAAATCTGCACCAAATATTTTTGCTTTAACCAGACTAACATAACCCACTCTGTTAATCCTAAATTACGGCAAGACCCTTCTTGTAGGGCCTTGGTCCCAGTGTTTCTTTTTTGTTGTTGTTTTTTTTTTGTTTTTTTTTTTTTTGGGGGGGGTGGGGGATCATGGTTTTCTCAAAAGATTTCAGCATTCCAATACTTTTTCAACATGTCTTTTTTGACCTTTATTATTGATCTGATGTTTTTTTGTTTTTGTTTTTTTTTTGGTTTGTTTGTTTGGAGGTTGAACAGTGAAAATTGGTTGGCCAAAGCAGTTAGTAAGTATATAAAGGGGAAACATGCTTTATTTCAAAAGCAAGATTTACTTTAGTATAGTCATACTGGTTTAGTGTGGGCAATTACTCCATCTATACATGACTGTTACTTTACTTTGCCAGCTAGAAAATAGTAAGAGTCTATGATTGCATGATGTAAATAAAATTGCTTCAACTACATTGTATTCGCTGCCAATGACAGGTGTGTTATGATTGAAAGATCCACTTCTCATTATACCCCCCTGTGCTTGTTAGAAGTGGCAACTCGTATGATGTTTGCGATATGCACTTTAAACTCATGAACAGAGGTTGGTAATGGATTGGGGAATTATAGTTTCTTTGCTTTCTTTGCAATACACTGTGGTCTATATATTTTGGTGTTGTCCCACTCACTGTGAAACACCCAATTAAAAATCTAGAGATTTATTTTTTCTTTGTAGCTTAAGCTATATTTTGTATTGCGTTTCATGAAAGTCCATGGCAACTAAAACACTGGATCCAGCATTCACGTATTTTGTGATGTTCTGTCTTTATTTATTATTTTCATACCTATTTCATGCCTTATTGTAGCTTTGTATGTTTGAAATCAATCAGACACCACTGATTTTAACTCTCTCTGTGTATATTCTGACATACATAGTATCTCTTGTTGTCAGTGCCATAGAGCTAATAAATTTCCAGAGCACCTCGTGTGTGTTTCTGTCATGCAGTAGGCCTGGCAACTTTTATATACAGTATCTCCCATACAGAGCATTTGATTTAAGTATATTAGGCTTAAAGTTTCCAAACTGTAAGCTTTACTACCTAAATGATCCTCCCAGTAGTGTCTCAAAGATTAAGCCATGCAACAGATGTAACATGAAACTGTGAATGGCTTATTAAATCTTTTAATTGCTCCACAATTTACATGGATAACTGTGGTAATCCCAGTGTTAATACACAGAAACAAACTCTCAAATAAAGCATGTATTTATCTGAACCAGAATTGTTTGGTGTTTAAAAAGGGGAAGCTACAATGCTTAAACTCTGGAGATTACTGCCAGCATTGAATAAAATGCTAGATAACATATATTTGTGGTCATGTTTGAGTCATTGTCCTAAAAGATGCTAAAATCCCACACCTGACCAGAGAATCCAATACAACACTTTCTTAGACATGACATCACAATCAAAGTAATTAAAAATAATGTGTGATTTCTGACTTTCCCCAGGTCGATAAGTAAAAAAGTTTAGTTTGCGGATGTGTGTCATCATTTATAATTCAATTTATACTTGTAAAGTAATGGGATTTTTAAGAATACCCTTTGAAAATTCAGAACTTTTAAGGGTTATTCAGTTGTTCCTCTTGGGGGAGCACTTAAAGCATCTATGTAGAAAGCTGCAACAGATTGTTTACCTTTCTCTTAAGTGCCTTTAATTATTAGATAAACCCCTAACAATCCCCTGAAGAATATTCTTTTCTCTCTTCTAAGCATGTACCAGTAACTGATTTTAAAGGGAAAAGAACATTTTCAAAGGCATTTTTTGACCTTAGATAGAACATTTATAATGCTATGGTCACAATACTTTCATTATACTTTGAATGTAATATGAAGACAGTAAATGATAATGTTTTAAACTATTGATTAAAGCCCCCCACCCCCAAATTTGTGCATTTTACGTGTAATTACAATTATGTAGCAGAAATGTATAAACCTTGACAGGCTGAGTCAACCAGAATGAAGATCAAATACTTTATTAACACAAAATACCAATCACAAATTTATTTATTTATTTTTTTTTTGGTACTCAAATGACAACCATAAAACCCTCTCAAAAACACATCAAATAATGCTTAATAAATTAACTAAATACATGTTGTGGCTGGATTTCTTTGGAACATCTTCATTTTTACAATAACAACTTAGTAATTTACTGATAGTTTATTTAAATCTCAACACTAAATCTTGCTGTAAAAACATTATTGGGAATTAAACTGATGTGAATTAGGATACATTGCGTTAAACAGATATTATGAAAGATAATTTTGTGCAGCTACACTTTTAAAAAAGCAAGTTGGATAGATTCATTTTTGTTGACATAAAATAATTTTGCTGTTGCTCTTCCTTTAACAGTAATATTTACTACACAAGTTTTGCATATTGCACAAAAAAAAAATCATATTGCATAGGATGTATGCTGGTGAACAGCCCCTTTTTGCCCAGCCTAGTTTGGTAAAATAGAAAGAAAAGAAAAAAACAATTAAAAATAAAATATATATTACCACTCACAATGGTATCGGAAATATTGGTGACACTCAAATAGATCTATTCCAGGTACATAATTTACTCAGGCTGAAACTCTCATCACCTGAGAATGATGTGCTTCCTCTCATTTTCTGTGAAGTCATTGTAGTAGCAAGATTGTGCTATTGCACCGAATTGAAAATTCTGCAACAACAAGAGATCTCAGCAGCAGATTCAGCAGGAGATCTCCAACCAAATCATTAATCACTTGAATATCAGTCTACAGATGCTATGGACTTCAGCACTCTTGGCTATCACTGCAGGTAGAGGAAAGACCAGCTCTGGAGAGGAACAGCTTGCCGCTGGGACAGACACACACTTCAAACATTCCCTGAGAATCACGTGGTGATCCTGCTTCACCCTTGGGTAGCTTGGGAAGACGAATGGTCTCAGCATCTAAAACCAGCTAGCAATACATGTGAAAGTATGATGAAAACAATGAGGACAATGGAGAATTCTTTCTATTGAGGATGAATATTTGCAAAGGTCTCTCAGATAAATGATGGGGTCCAAAATATTTTACTTTTCACTCAATTTGTTGCCAATAATAAAATTTGTAAGGGAAATTCTTGTATTAAAACCCACTGTACATATCTGAGATATGGTATCTTAGGTCAACCTTTAATTTGATGCTACTACTGAAAAAACAGCACAGACACCCCTTTGTATTGTCACATATATAAGTACAGTGGGGAAAAAAATTCCTAGCATATCTAACCTTATTAAAAAATGCCATGGGATGGAAACCCTGGAGCTGAGAGTGTTAAGAGCCCTGCTTAATAACTCAATGCTGCAACTATTGTTGTGCCAATCAGGTTCCAACCTCCAGCTGAGGCTGAGACTAATGTTAAAATATATAGGAGTTAAAAAAATTGACCTTTTGTTTGCTGTTTTTTGGGGTTTTTTTTGCATGTTGTACTCAATACACCTACAACCAGCTACACCTCTTTATTATTCTTGTATCAATATAGCAGATAATCAGATTGTGCTCATTAAATTAGATTATATATGATATAACCAATTATTTGAATTATTTAATGTTAGAGTAACTGATATGTTTAAAATGCATGAGTGTTGTGGCTGTGCACTTACAAGACCCTCAGTTGACTGCAAAATAACATCCAGACTTGATTCAGCATCTATATTCCCTGCCACGGCTTTGATGTAAACACCTTTGGGGGCTTCCATGCTCAAAAACCGGGTTGGAGACTCCAACCTTAGAGAAACAGCAGACGTTAGAGAAAATATGAATGCAAATTTCAAACACAAGGTGGCATCAAGTCACTGAATACATAGCAAGAACATGGTATATATCAACAATCTATTCATGGCAGATAGAGAGCTGAATATATGAATATTGCATTTCAAGGATCTAAAAGCCCACAAATTATAAAACTGATGACAATTCATGAAATCTGGAATATTATCTTTCATTCTGATCCTCATTAGCTTTCATTCATTAAAGCACTTAGGTTAGGAGTTCTCTTACCGAAAAATAAAATATTCCGTTCAGCTTTGATCACTTCCAGATGACTCAAGAAAGCGCTTAGTCATCATGTACCGCAAATGACTAGAAACCCAAATTAAAGTTATTCTATGTAAACTGTTCAGAACCCCACCTACTTTTAGTTGCAAAATTAGCAAACATCATTTTAAAATTCCTCCATACTTTTCACAGATTTTCTTTTACATGCAAAATTTAAAGGTTACTTCAAGTTTAGTCACTCACCTAAGGTCTCTCAGAGGCTCTGCTTTGACCAGTGGCGTCTCAACAGAATGCTCAAAAAGTGCACCTTGAGGGCCTAAACAACAAAAAGGTGTGCTGTGAAACAGCTTCTCACAATAGGATTGAGTATAAATTATGTACAGTGGAACAACTTGTGCTAGAAGAAACTGTATGAACTGGGCTATTTGTAGTGCCTGGTATTCCTGCAAGAGCTCTGTAATTTTCTCTGTAGTTACTGAATAATACAGTTTAAAATGAATAACTGAATAATAAGATATAACTGAGCATGTAAGTTCAATTATGTTTCCATAATGTGTAGTAATTTCCATAAATTAATAATATCCACATAATTTATTATTATTATATATATTTTTTAAAGTACAGAAACTCTGTACAGACAGTGTCCCATGCTCAGGATCAAACAGACGCTGGAGATGTGTGGTAAGTGGATTGGATTCTAAATTGCCCCAGGTGTGAATGAGTGTGTCAATGTGTGTGTGCATGGTGTCCAGGATGTATTTTTGCCTCATGCCCAGTGTTCCAGAGATCCTTACCAGGATACAGCTCTTTACTGAAGATGAATGAATGTAAAGCATGTTGAGATTTTGGACTCAAAATGAAAACGAGATATAAATATATAATAAAGATTACCTTTAGGTTTGTGTGAGTGTTAAGGATTGCAATCTTTCCTCACTGACAGCTTAACTGTTTTTTTAGAGCTTGGTACTAAAACGCAGATCTATTGTGTCCTCTAGTATCACTTGTGGGTAAAAAGCACTGGTCTCTAATAATGTGTGATTGATGAAACATGGGTTATGCCTGCCTGTTTAAGGTCATAGGCACGCTTAGGGCTTTCTTCTGCTATTTAAGTTACGTAGAAAGAATAAAAGGCAAAGTAGCTCAGGGCTGTTTTCGATGGTTATATGGTATTGATGTATAATTCAGTGTAACGATGTGTCACAAAATATAAGATAGATATTATTAAAGCCTAGAGCCTTTGTATTGGCTTATTCAGTATATGAACATGACTGATGGAAGATAGGAAAGGAAAACAAAACATGCTACTTTTCTTTTGTGCAGTGAACCGTCACTACATTGGCCTTAACATGGAGGCTTTGGATTAACACAGAACAGTTAATTATTATGAATATAATATAGTATGGCCACTGTTGGTTATCTAGCTATATGTCACCTGGGTGCCTCAGTGACTTTTCATGCCTGTCAAGAGCTGGAAGTGTGAAGAGTGACCTCATCCTGTAATTATTAGGCTGTCTGGGCCATCATCCACTAATTATGCTATGCAGTAAGGGTCCCTGTCTACTCAAACTGAACAGAGTGGAGGTTGTCAAGGAGAACAAAAGATATATGAATTAACTAACTTTTCTAACTGTTATAATAATATGCAATAATAAAAAATAATACATGCTGTTGTATTTTTTCATTGATTATTTTCCTTAATATCTGGAAGATTCCATAAACTTGATGTTTTGGTGAATTACCTCGTGCAAGACTTGATTTGATTTAGCATACAAAAGGAAGTCACCACCATGCTTTTTTTTTAAAGCCAAATCTACCACTTTTTGATTTCCAATGAATTATATGCCTATTGTGAATCATTTAAGTTCATTCATATGATTTATACACTAAATTAAAACACTCCAGAATTCCTTGTGTTACACCAAATTAAAACTGGACAAATAAATCAGATAGTATAGCATATAGTGGGTAGTACTGAATAACTACGACTGCAATACAGCTTTCCCAAGAATGGAAGCTAGAAATGTTATCTACCTGTATATTATGCCAGAGCCTAACATTACAGTACATGCAATGAAATGTGTCAAAGCCCTGAAAACAAGATCATTGTCAGAATTGTAAGAATGTCAGAAATTTGTTTATATTTGTAGTCAAATTGCAAGTTATAGCTCAAACTGGGCTTTGTTACCATGGGGGAAAACAGTTATAAACATACATAACACACTGTTTGGATTTTCAGATGAGATGCATAAAATAGAGGTCAGGACATGCTCTCAGCACCACAGCAGTTACTTCCTTTGTTAATGTGTGAGTTTAATGTGTAATGTTGTCAACAGTTAATATAATGGGTGATTGGATGATCTGTGCTGACTATGATAGAGATGAGCCACCACATTTAGACAGAATCATATTTAAAATTGCACGCAATGTCACCTTCAAGTTTGTGTCTCGTCAAATGAAGAAAAGTACCTGTAACTCTGAGTTTTCCTGTTCCTACGATCGCTTCTTTTTCATCAGCATAAAACAAAGTCTTGTCACTTGAGCTTACTGTAAAATGTTGCCCAAAGGCCTTGGCTTGTCCTGGACCTTACAAGCAGTAACAGTAAAAATAAATAAATAAATAAATAAAAAGTAACAATAAATTAGACTGTATCTCTGCATGGATTTGTCTTTTTATGTCTGGAATAAGAAAATTGCACCTAAACATTTATTTCACTAAATTAAATAAATAATAAAATTTCAATAAATTTACACTGTGTCGTATACTGCAAATCACAATGCATTATTGTAGTGTAATAATATCATTAATTATGTAATTTTCCCTCATACTGTATGCTTCATTTTATTACTGTATCTATTATTCAGCTAACTAGGCTATCAGTCCAAAAACAGGCCAAATATATGTGATAAATAAATTAGAAAATTTGGTAGTTATAAACAAGATACATGTAGAAATATACCAACAACAACAACAACAACAACAACAACATCAGTAGAACAATGAAATAGAAATGTTGGGACACTTTCATACCTACAGACACACTTCCAGTTACATCTCCATTGGCATTGCGGGAGTTGAGAGTCACATTATCAGTGGAGTGCACCAGCATAGCTGAGTCCTAAAAGAAAATAGTAGCATTGTAACTGGCATTTGAATTTTAGTAACTGTCATTTGAATAGGTGAATCATCTGCAGAAGTTCCTGCACTGCTAAGAGGAATTTCATTACAGAAACACAGTTAAAACAGATTGAATTATTTGCATGCATAAATTAACAAACACATTCATATAATTCAAGTAATTGGAACAGTTTTAATTCCATTGATAGTTGTGAGGCTGTTTGGCTTCCCAAAGGGTAAACTCTGCCATTTGAATTAAGTGTGCTCAAAGATAAACAGAACATGCTGAAATCATAGCCTGTTAGTCACAGGAACAAACAATAAATGTTCCCAGCTGCTACAAGCCATGAACTCTTTTCTAAAACCAGTGACGTGAGCAGAGAGGGAAAGAGGTGAGATTAAAGGATGTACATAATCCTCTTTCTGTGTAAAGAAATGCCGCAAGATGTCATTTACACCACTTTCTTTTCATGAAAAGTCTCTGGATAATTCCGCCTTCACATTTTTGGGACGTTCACCCAAAATCCCATTCGCTAAGAGGAATAATCAGCAGCAAATGTCTGAACCCATCAAACACAACCATAATCATTTGAAAACACAATTTCCTGTTACAGCCATAAATGCAAAAATCTGTTTCACATGTTTATAATTAGGATATAAACTTCTCAAGCACATTTTCTTTTCTTTTTTTTTTACAAACGTATGTAAAGGGGGAAGGATTACGATACCTCTCTGGAGTCAATCTCTTCAGCATAAAGTGGGAAAAGAAACTCAGACTCTCCTTCCAACCTAACCCCATCTTCTGTAACCTGGAGGTATCCCATGCCTTCCTGTAAAACATAAAATAGCATCTTATCTGTCTGGATAAGCATACACATCTTAAGCATAGATAAACATCATGTCTGGATAAGTATTTCTTTGCTTATAGTGTGGTATGAAATGCATATTAATTATAGTAATAAAACAGCGCTAAAAATGCTTCTTACCGTATTGAACCACATCACTCTGAGGATCCAGATTGTGAGGGCAAAATTGACCACCAGGATGATAATGAGAAGCAGGACAAACAGATAAAGGCAACGTTTCCTCCAGCCATAGATGCCAATCTTATAGATGGAGTCAGTAACTGGCGTTGGCACATCAGACTCATCTGTAGTGCTGATGTATTGTTCACGAACCATCTGCAGTGGAACGTTAATGTAAAAAGAATTAGTGCATCTGTGTGTGTAGTAGGGGTGTAATGCAATGTCAAAATCTGCATCTGTAGCTGTATCTGTATATGTATTTGAATTCTGGCTCTGACAGTTCATTAACGTCAGCTGCATCACTCTAGTTCATAATTCTCAACTAGAAATGTGCGGCTTTTTTTCATACCTGCGCACAATATATTTTAACAAATTTACTTGGATCTAGTTTCCAAAATATAAACAAATTACTATCCTCATTGAAAGCACAATGCTCCTGGCCAGGCAGTCACTATGGACGAATGAATGAATTTAAAGAAAATCTAAGAATAGTATGCCTCCTACTCATACTGTATCTGTTTAGAACACTTTATCTGTTAATTCTGAATAATGTATTCATATTTGGTTACATCCGCGGCACTGAGCTATTATATAGCATTATTTACATTATATCGTTACAATTTATACCACAGCACTGTTGCATTTTCAATTCTAATTTTCTATAACATCAGCTCTGACAATAGCACTGGCTGCATGTAAAATAAAACACACACACACACACACACAAAAAGTCAAAGTAAAAACTAATTGACATATTGTGAGGTTTTATGTGAGGAGACATTTAGTTAGCATTTCTGGAATAGGTCTCCAGTGGCAAAGCTGTTAGTCAGCGTTAAAGCTGTTCTTTTATGTATTCCAACATGCTAAATCATTCAGGACAGAGGGCTTTGGGGTTTCTCTGTCACATGACAAAGCTGTAGCTATACTATACTGAGGAAAAATACAGTGTTTCAGAATAAATAAAAAAGAATAAAGTGCTTCAGGATGTGCTGCTATTGCAAAATCCATTTCATACCACCCTATTTTTTTTTATTCTTTTCCTATATGTGCATGCCCCGTTATGTTTTATTCTTTACATAGTGCATTTATGTTCTTTAGGTTATATTCAGACAGATTCTCCAGACATTGCTTCCTCTCTTACTCTAATACAACTTGTTCTACTAGTTAGACGTCTCCAAGGGCTATTTGGACTCGTGATATAGATTATTTTGTGTGTGATATTTCAGGATTGGAAATATATTGCTAAAGAAAGGTTGGGTGGGAGGTGCATGGCAGCACTTGTACAAAATCTATTTTGAAGAATTTTATTTAGCTGGCATGAACTGAAGAACCCATTTTATTCAGCAGATACTGAGGGCATTTTTTTTAAACAAAATTTACTTGGATCTAGTTCCCAAAATATAAACAAATTACTATCCTCATTGAAAGCACCATGATCCTGGCCAGGCAGTCACTATGGACGAATGAATGAATTTAAAGAAAATCTAAGAATAGTGTGCCTCCTACTCATACTGTATCTGTTTAGAACACTTTATCTGTTAATTCTGAATAATGTATTCATATTTGGTTACATCCGCAGAACTGAGCTATTATATAGCATTATTTACATTATATCGTTACAATTTATACCACAGCACTGTTGCATTTTCAATTCTAATTTTCTATAACATCAGCTCTGACAATAGCACTGGCTGCATGTAAAATAAAACACACACACACACAAAAAGTCAAAGTAAAAACTAATTGACATATTGTGAGGTTTTATGTGAGGGGACATTTAGTTAGCATTTCTGGAATAGGTCTCCAGTGGCAAAGCTGTTAGTCAGCGTTAAAGCTGTTCTTTTATGTATTCCAACATGCTAAATCATTCAGGACAGAGGGCTTTGGGGTTTCTCTGTCACATGACAAAGCTGTAGCTATACTATACTGAGGAAAAATACAGTGTTTCAGAATAAATAAAAAAGAATAAAGTGCTTCAGGATGTGCTGTTATTGCAAAATCCATTTCATACCACCCTATTTTTTTTATTCTTTTCCTATATGTGCATGCCCCGTTATGTTTTATTCTTTACATACTGCATTTATGTTCTTTAGCTTATATTCAGACAGATTCTCCAGACATTGCTTCCTCTCTTACTCTAATACAACTTGTTCTACTAGTTAGACGTCTCCAAGGGCTATTTGGACTCGTGATATAGATTATTTTGTGTGTGATATTTCAGGATTGGAAATAAATCCCTAAAGAAAGGTTGGGTGGGAGGTGCATGGCAGCACTTGTACAAAATCTATTTTGAAGAATTTTATTTAGCTGGCATGAACTGAAGAAACCATTTTATTCAGCAGATACTGAGGGCATAGATATTGTAGATGATAATGGTTCAACAGTACATATAAATTTTAAGGGTTAGCTCCAGAGAATTCACCCAAAGAACCCTTAATGTTTTTGGATTTAATCTATTTTTCTAGGATTGTGCTTGTGTTTTCTTTCTACAACTGCTTCTACAATTTTGTCTTTTTAACTTTCACAGTGGAGGTAGTGGCATGGCCTGGGCTTGCATGGCTGCTTCTGATATGGGTTCAGTAATCTTTATTGATAATGTAACTCATGATGGTAGCAGTAGCATGAATTCAGATATCTACAGAAACATTCTGTCTGCCAATTTACAGAGAAATACATCCAATCTAATTGGGAGAAACTTCATCATGCAACAAGACAATGACCCAAAACACACTGCCAACTCAGCAAAGGACTTCATCAGGTGAAAAAACTAGAGGGTTTTTTCCAGACACCAGACGTTAATGCATGCATTTCACCTCTTGAAAAAGAGACTGAAGGGAGAAACCCCCCAAAGCAAGCAACAACTGAAAGATGCTGCAGCACATGCCTGGAAAAACACAAGAAAAGAAGTCTGCAATAGTTTGGTTATGTTAGTGGGTCATCAGCTTGATGCAAATTTTGCAAGCAAGGGATATACAACCAAATATTAAGTGTTGTTAATATTTTAATAAATGAAAGATGAATTTCTGATCGTCTCAGATTCATCGTTTGATCTCAAAACCAAATGTCTTCAGTGTATAGCAAAGACAAAAGAATTGGCCTTGCCGTTCCAATACTTTTGGATGATATATATTTATGTATACATACACATACTTCCAGTCAAAGCTTTGGGCACACCTTCTCATAGAATAAATAACACATAATACAAATGGAAGTGTTAAAATAAATCTATTTTATATCTAAAATTCTTAACAGTATTCTTGATGAAGCTTTGTGCACACTTTTTATCTTCTCAACCAGCTTTATGAGGGAGCTTCTCTCAGGAGACTTCTCTTTTCCCAAAAAGGCTGAGCTCATCACTGCTTCTCCTAAGTTCTATATAAAATCTATTTGTTTCAATAAATAAATGAATTGATTAAAAACTACTTGACTACTTGACTGGTCTGGCATGTATGTGTTTATTATGTGTTTATGTTATATACAATGTCTCTACCCTATGTTCTCTGTGTTTTCCTGCTTCTTGTAGTTTCTAATTCTGTTGTGTCTAGACATTTGACCTTTTGATAACTTGTAGCTTTTGAATTATAAATTTGGGTTCTCTGTTTATGATCTCTGTCTGTGTTTTGACTCAGGGCATGGATCACAACATGGGTTTTAATAAAGAAATTCATCCTACTGACTCTGGCTCCAATTTCTTACAATAAAAATGTGGGGGAAACTATCCAGATAGTCACTGAGTCTTTTATTCCAAATAATGTTACACTACAATCTAGTGACCTATTTAGTACACTTTATTAAAGAAATAAAACATGGGTGTCTATAATAGATTACATTTGCAGTGTTAATGTTTCCTTTGCTACATACATATATATATCAGAGATGACTGGAAAATTATTAGGCAATTTAGCTAGTGAGAAGTGAATGATGTGCATTATTTCAAACAATGAAATTGTGTCTGGTATTGAATACATGTAGTGAATCTAGTTAAGTTTCATGTCATGGAAACAGAAATGCTCTATTCTTCTGTTTAGACATCTTGAGTAGATAAAAGTGGTACATATGTTGTTGTTCATATGAACTGCACATGAGAAAAAGCCTTTTTACGCACTATGAGTAGGAGTTTAATCATTAATGACCCTCCGTTTAGTCAATAGTCCAAAAGCGTTGCTACTTTTAGCTGTCCCTACATTTTGCAAAAGATTCTGTAGAAACTTCATGACTTTTGGAAAGTTGCATTCTCTCTGCAGATCTCAATAAACACATTTTTCACCATCAGCTTTTAAACTGTGAACACATAATTCTCTTGTGACAGTAACAGATGCATTATCATTCTTCCTCCATAACAGAAATAGGTTCTCCACAACCTAAATGTTTCCAGTCTACTTTTTCCCCAGTTTTACTGCTAGTAGTGATGCTTTAGAGGGGACAATAAATGCTATCAAGTAAATGAGCAAAAAAAATGCATTTCTAGCTGTTCTAGGCAACACAGGAAATAAATTCCACTGGCCCACTAGATATGAAATATCTCTCCTAACCAGAATCCAGGCTCTCCTCAGGATCAGTCAGACATGCTTTACATACCCAGTAATGATAAATGCTTTCTATTTCACAATACACAAAAAAGATCTCCTCAGGGGGTGGACCATCTGCAATAAACCAACCAGTCACCCTTTTGTGAGGAAATTGTCTTCCTCTATACCACATCACGATTGTAAAAGTTTTGTAATGGTATGAAACAGTGTTCTACAGTCTGAAATGAATGCACTGGTGTGGAGGAAAAAATGAGGCAGGCCTGGAACCTACAAATTTACAACGAACTTTTCCATGGCAACTTATCCAAACATTGCTTTGTTTTGGAGTTGGGGTTCTCACTTTTTCCATTTTTTCCTCAGAGCTTAACAGTTGGATACACCCCTTGTATATGCAAATAGATCAAATCCACATTATCCAACTATCTATTGAGAATCTGAGTTGCTCCCTATTCCCTAACTTGAAGACACTGCCAATAACATACTGCTAATAGTTCTCTGTTTCTATCCCTCAATCGTTTTTTCCATTAACATTTCCTACTCATGTGCTTTCTCCTTCTCCTTCACTCCATCAAAGATGCCAAGACAAGTACATTGTAACACCCACTGCACACTGTTCTTCTGAAACCACTGAGTCCTAACATTAATTGAGATTCCAGGCTTCTTGTGGTGTAAAAGCCTGATCTGATTAAATACCATGAAGGCTGGTGGAGGTTTAAATTGCTCTCGTCCATATGGAGTTGTCAGAGAATACTAGTAATGAGAAGAGAAAACTGCACTCAATAGAGAATGAGATAAGTGCTACTTGAGAGAAGCAGAGGGTAAAAAACAAGCTCCATGAAGTTTCTTCCCCCCCCAGGTCTAATCATGTCTGCATAACTCCACTACACTGTAATGCCACAAGCCGCTAAAAATAGGCAGTTAGACTGGTCTCCTAATGTTAAAGGAAACTAAAGTACACATGGAAAGTGTGTACTAAAGCCTAGTGAAGTGGACACTTAAGCAAACACTCACCATGAGAACAGTCCTACAATATTTTAATTAAAAAAAACAAAAAAAACCTAAATGCTCTATTCTCCATTTGTTGTAATAAAGTTTTCCAGAGAATGAAGGACAAAACCAATTAATATTTAAACACTACTTATATTCAAACACATGCATTACTAGAGAGACTAAGAAAAGAAAACCAAGACAGGTATCATTTTCAGTAAAGCATTGTCACAAGCCAATCCAGACAATGTAATGTTATTTTATAGCCACATTAAGTGAAAGAAGAAGAGAAAAATGGAAGCGTTGCTTACCCTTGCTACTGTGCTGTGCACTGACACACAGCCTGGCTGTCCTCTGTGCAGCGGCAGCAGCAACACAGGAATCCCTGCACTCGTCTGTCCGTCAAGCCCTCAGCAGCTGCCTCTTATAAATCTGATTCTGGATCAGCTCCAGCCAAACATGAAGAGAGGCAACTCACCCCCACTTCCGCCTCTCAACATTCTCCTCTCCGATTTCGAATCAACTTCTCATAGCTATACAATAGCTTGACAGAGGACCGGTTGAGTATTGTGTGCTGTCAGTATTGAGACTGTTAGTGAGTGGTTCACTGTGTGTCTCAACAGGAGAGAGAAAAAGAGGGGAAAGAACAGTCAGATACATGCCCCTGTTCTGGCTCAGACACATCTGTGAGTCACTCTCTAAGCATGAGTTCTGGTTCAGCAAGTGAAGTTCGTGCATTTCTAATAAGGGTCTGATTTTCAAAACAGTTTTACTGTCTGAGAGAAGTGCCAAACCATTGGGAGAGCTGGTGAATGACGAGGCAGGTCATTCTAAAACTAGATGGTGTATTAATAGAAATATGTGCATTGGGGATACTATTGGCGGCTTTATTCGGGTTGTTATGCAGAGGGTGCCTTTGTGTTGTCTTTCATGCAGGAGTCTGAATTTATTTTCCTACACACTGTCAAAACTGTTGCAGCACTTTGAAAGAACAGTTTGGTCAGATGAAAAGACATACTAGATGAGGGAAAAGGCTACACTATGCATAAATTAGCTTGTATTAATTATTTCATTGATTTGAATGAAGTTGTAATGCTGAGCACAATCATGGTAACCATGGGTAAATTATTTTTTTTATTTTTATTTTTTTTGTGAGTGGCACAATAGTGGGTAGTGATGTCCCCCTAAAGGAGGGGTTAGAGTTAGGATTAGGTGAGTTCCTAGTCCTCCAGACTTTCAGATCCATAAAACATGCTGGTAGGTGAATTGGTGACTCTAATTTGCCCCTTTGTGTGAATGAGAATGTGAATGGTGCCCTGTGATTAACTGGAGTCTCATCCAGGGTGTATTCCTGCCTCACATTCAGTGTTCCCAGGACAGACTCAAAATCCATTACAACTCTAAAAAAAAAGCAGTTACTGAAAATGAATGAATGAATGATCTTTAAAGCTATTAACAAGAAAATTATTTATTTTAAGTAGCTACGAAATTGTATGATTCCTTAGTTCCTTGGGGCAAATAATAACAATATATTTTATTATGAGCCTTTACCAGATGGTTGAGTTGGCTCATTCAGGTACAGCAAGTATAGCAAATGTTAACAATATATATCTTAACTACAAATATGTGTGACCAAATGGTAGATCATTAAAGGGTTAAATGTGCAAAGGTACTGTGGAAAGGAAGGACATCTTATGAAGCAATGTGAGTACACACTTGCAAAATTAAATTTATGAATGTTAGGAAAATGTCAATAGCAAGATGCAGGTGCAGGCAAAAAAGGGAAGAACTGGAGAATTCAAACTGTGGTATGAATTCTGATCATGGGACTTTGTTAAACAGGAAGGGATATTTATTTGTCAAAGGCAGCAGTCATGGTGTGCATCCTGGGGAACCTTTTCCAGTCAAGCTGGAGGTACTGCTGTGCAATGACAAGTGGAAGCGTTTAACACATCAATCAATAGCTGACTCTACACATTATCCACTCCTAACACCCCGACCCCCAAGCCTGGGGCAATCGGGACAACTGAAGGCCTTAGCTCAAGCTTTATTTTTCATTATTGTCTGTAAGTCATAAAGACAGTGTTTATGGCAGTCTGACATTCAACAGCCAACTGCAGCCTGCAGCTAAAGACTGCAAATACACTCTGAAATCTTAATGAGGGCCTTTTAGACCAAACTTCTTCTACTTTTCAACACTGACTAAGTCTCAAAATTCAAAACATTCAAAATGTGCGGTGCTGTATGAAAACGTTATTGATGCAAATATAAATATGCAAGCATGTTGAATTATAGATGATTATAAAAGACATTTTGTGTCAACTTTGATGTTTTATTATTGGTCATTTAGAAATAATGGAGTTTAGTTCCTATAAAATTATATGATTAATCATATAATTGAATGAATAATTCACGAAGGAATTTAATGATTAAAGTACAGTATATAATAGTTAATTATAACAAATTTGCTTTTGTTGGTTCCAATATTAACTGAGTTCAGTTATTCAAAACACCTACACCTACCTATGACACCTATATAAGGCCCTCATGGCTAACATAAATCTAACATTTTCGGTAATGACATGGTGGTAATTACATTGACAGGAATGACCATAATGACAGGTTTATGTATATTTCCTCAGAACCTTAAGTAAATTTAGTATAATTGCACTGTTTAAAAGACTTTTGTGAAAACATGTTCTCCTGTTTCCTCTTACGCTCAGTGACAGTGAGTTTGTCACCATTATGTGACTCTGACATAGCAGAAGTACGCTGAGATACAAAGTCAGCCGTCACCACTTTCTAATTAAGTCACAACAACCGTATGTCAAAAACATCTGTTACTTGCCTCAGGGTATCAACTTGACCTCAGAATTGACTAAAGCCTTTATGACTGCTGGAATAGCCTTTAAATATTTCAGTAGGTTCCCGTCAGTTTCCATGAAAGGCTTATGCAGTTGTCGTGTGGGCCTAAGAACGCTTCACTTATGTAAGTGTAAACACTATGTAGTGATAATAAGTCCAGTAGAAATTTAAGTATCACCCCAGTCAAGCAATCTAAATCTACCTGACTGAAAACAGATAAAGCTAAACAGATATGGCATCCTGCTGAATAACTTGAAGTAGTTTCATGTTTCATCAAATGCACAAATGTTGATGCTAAACAAACATACCAGGTGCAATCATGTGTAACATGCATGATGATGTGCAACATGCTCTTCAGCAAAATGAAGCTTGTAGAGAAGGTAAACTAGTGGGCTGGAGCTCCTCATTACTGGCAAATAAATATAAAGGCATTAAGCAAACCTATAAAACACTATTTGTGACTTTATTCACCTCCAACTATTGTTTCCTTGTAATTATTGCATCTACGATTAAATTGAATTTCTATTCAATTTCATTACAATATTTTTAAACTATTAAATTATTAAAGTGTAGGATGTCGAGTAGTACAGGGATGTCAAACTAAACTAAAACTCTAAAAAAAAGTGAATAAACCTTAAAATGTATTTAGCATACACTGCACTATTGGCTGGGACATTTAGCATACTTTTGCATCTATCAGTATCTTTTAATTGACATTAGCCATACATAAAATAGACTTAAAGAATAATAATAACTAAGATTACAGGTCACAGGACTGAATGACTACGGACCTGTTGCTTTGATGTCTGAGGTCATGAAATCATTTGAGGGACTGGTGTTGGCCCACCTGAAGGACACCACTGGACTCTTGCTGGACCCCATCAATTTGCTTATTGAGCAAAAAGATCAGTGGATACTGCAGTTAACATAGGTCTGCATTACATCCTGCAACACCTTGACAGACCAGGGACCTATGTAAGGATCCTATTTGTAGACTTCAGTCGACTTTTAATACCATCATTTCCTCCTGTGTAAACTAACCTGGCTCTGTGTGCCAACTGCCATCTGTCAGTGGATCACCAGCTTTTTGACAGACAGTTAGTAAAGCTGGGAAAATTCACATCCAGCACCTGCACAATCAGCACTGGTGCTCCTCAGGGTTGTGTGCTCTTCCCAATTCTCTTCTCCCTCTACACAAATGCCTGGACCTCTACAGACGCCTCTGTCAAGTTCCTGAAGTTTGCAGATGACACCACAGTCATTGGCCTTATCGAGGACGGCGATGAGTCTGTATACAGAAAGGAGGTTGAACAGCTGTCTGTCTGGTGCAGTAAAAAAAAACTACCTGGAGCTGAACACTCTCAAAACACTGGAGATGGCCATGGACTTTAGGAGGAACTCCCCAGCAAAACCAACCCCCCCACCCCATCCTGGACACCACTATGGCCACCATAGAGTCCTTCAGGTTCCTGGGCTCTACCATCTCACAAGATCTGAAGGGACACTCATTGTGAGGTTGTACTTCCTTCCCCAACTGAGGAAGTTCAATTTGCTGCTGACCCAATTCTACTCAACTGTCACTGAGTTTGTTCTGTGCACTTCAGTAACTGGGTTGGTTCAGCTACCAAACCGGACATAAGAAGACTACAAGGGACAGTCCAGACTGCTGAGAGGATTATTGGTGCTCCACATCCCTCCTTCCACTGCTGCCCTCTGGCTGGCACTACAGAGCACTGAGCAGCAGAACATCCAGGCACAAGAGTAGCTTTTTCCCACAGACCATCTCCCTCGTGAACATTTAACTACCTCCAAAGATTTCTCCTAGTGCAAATTCTCCTAATGCCCCCTGGGATAAGTTCCAGGTTCCCTGTATATAATAATAATAATAATAATAATAATAATAATAATAAGAAGAAGAAGAAGAAGAAGAAGAAGAAGAAGAAGAAGAAGAAGAGGAAAGAATCAGGAGTTTAATCTTTTGATACAGGTACTGCGCTGCAGTCACGTGACGTCTCGTGGTCACGTGACTCGTTTCCGCATCAGCTGTTCATTCTGAATCGCAAGATGGCGATATTCAGTGTTTATGTTGTCAACAAGGCCGGTGGACTTATTTACCAATATGACAATTACGTCCCTCGAACTGAAGTAGAGAAAACGTTTAGCTTTCCTCTCGATATAGTACTCAAGATTCATGACGAGAAGGCGCTGGTTTCATTCGGTCAGCGGGACGGAATCCGAGGTGGGCGGTGATGAGTTGCTAACCAGCTAACCAGCTAAAAGCTGTATATCCCATGTGCTGATTACTGACTAGTAAATCATCACTTGTAAACTATACGTGTAGTGCAGGTATGTCTGGTGATGTTCTCCATTCATTCACTGCAAATGTTTCCCCTCATTGCTCCTGCAGTTGGTCACGCTGTGCTTTCTATTAACGGAGTGGATGTGAATGGCAGAT
This sequence comes from Ameiurus melas, assembly GCA_012411365.1. Taxonomy (NCBI): domain Eukaryota; kingdom Metazoa; phylum Chordata; class Actinopteri; order Siluriformes; family Ictaluridae; genus Ameiurus; species Ameiurus melas. The sequence goes on from CM022759.1 coordinate 23,996,662, forward strand.
ACACAGCAGAAGGGAAGGAAATCGTGGAGTACCTGAAGGATCCAGCAAACTATCCTGTGTCTATCCGGTTTGGCCGAGCGCGACTGACTTCCAATGAGAAACTCATGCTGGCTTCAATGTTTCACTCGTAAGCGTGCAGAATTACTATCCAATAGGTGTTTGTATAATCTATTTGAGACATGAGAACCTGTGACTGCAAAGTCTTAGTTTGACATTTCACACTGAACCTGTCACTCACTCCTTTATAGACTATTTGCCATCGGCTCACAACTGTCTCCTGAGGTCGGCAGCTCGGGGATCGAAATGCTGGAGACAGATGTGTTTAAACTACACTGCTTCCAGACGCTCACAGGTAAACATCATGTTCTCTCTCTCTCTCTCTCTCTCTCTCTCTCTCTCTCTCTCTCTCTCTCTCTCTCTCTCTATATATATATATATATATATATATATGTGTATGTATGTATGTATCTATGTAGAATCTCCATCTATCCTCAACTGCTTATCCGTAAATGGGTTGCTGGGGTAGCAGCTCCAGCAAGGGACCCCAAACTTCCCTTTCCTGAGCCACATTAACCACATCAACCAGGTCTCCTCCCGACTGGACGTGCCTGGAACACCTCCCTATGGAAGTGCCCAGGGGGGGCACTTACATATATTATATGATATATAAGTGTGGTTGGTCTGCAAGAGGCAGTGAAGTGTTTGATTTGACCTTTATGAAGTTTAAACTGTGGAAAGCATAACACTAACTGTTCTGCACAAACCCCTCTACCCTGTCTATTAATGTAAAGGGATCATTTTAAGCCCACTGCTGACCAGATATTATTTGGGTTGTGAATCATTCTGAATAAAGCAGTGAGACTGACCTGGTAGTGGCATAGTAGAGTGTGTGTGCGTGCGTGTGTGTGGCACGCTCGTCCAAGTGCATCAGGTATAACACTGTTACTGGACTTTTTGAACACTGTGTATTTATTGGCCATTTATCAGCCAGTATAGGACTGATAAGTTGATGAGTTGTTGTTTTTTTTGTGTGTGTGTGTGATTATTGTGGCAAAAATGCTTGATTTTGCTGCAGCTTTAAAAGAAAAAATTGCAATGCGACTTTAATGCTTTATTTATGGAAAACTACTTGATTTGGCGAGATTGCACAAAATTGTTTTGCACGGTCTTTCGTAGTGAGGTTTGTTGGTAAATGAGACCTTGTTACCTGTTCTCATGTTCAACACGTGAACCGAAAGGGCCTTGACTGAATACGTGTTGTAATGACATCACATGAAAATCTGCTGTAATTTAGAAAAATTGCAAGCTCCTCCATATATTGCAGAGTTGGCTTGATTTTGCATTAAGTTCTGCAATCCCAAAATCCTGGAGGGACAGATATATTAGACATTCCTGTATTGTTTCTTTTTATTTGTTTGTACAGTTATACACCTCCTGATGTAAAAATCATCCTCCAGCCCTTTATCAATTTCAATTTCTCACAACAGAAACTGTACTGGATGTGTATTTTTGTTAAATGGACTGTTTCCATTTTAATTATTTGTTTCCCAACCCAGTACCAACACCGCTTCTGATACACTGCTAGCACATCAGTGGGTCACTACTATGTTGATATATATCCACCACCCTAGTAATAGTTTTTATTTTTTTCAGACAGATAGAGTAGACAAGTGCTGACAAATTGTGCATAGCAACAGATTGGCTATAGTGAGTGATTGCTTACCTACGATTAATAATTTAGATCTAGTCAAACTTTCACAGGGATCAAGTTCATCGTACTAGCAGATCCTCGCCAGTCCGGTGTTGACGCGCTCCTGAGAAAGATCTATGAAATCTATTCAGACTTTGCCTTAAAGAATCCTTTCTACTCTCTGGAGATGCCCATCAGGTTGGTGCTATTGTGTTATATACAGTATGTAGTTTATTCTTAGACATTAACATTATAAATTCATCCAAAATCAGTATTTATGAATATGGTTCCATTTTATTTCAGATGTGAACTCTTTGACCAAAATCTAAAGAGCGCTCTGGAAGTAGCAGAGAAGGCTGGTACATTTGGGACAGGTTCCTGAGCAGACGTGCCACGTGTTTGATGCAACCAACTAACTGTATATAATATGGATTGTTTCCTGATATGTGGATTATCCAAACCATCTTTCAAAAATGTGGACTAAATCGGCATGGAACCCAAAATGGTTGATAAATCAGAGCTGTATTAATGGCTTAAGTCAATGGGAGCAGTTAGAGCAAATGGACTTTATATATCAAATTTTGTTGGAATGGCAGAAACAAAGTACTTGTATATTGGTAGCCACAGCCTTGTGTTTCTAGCATCATACTATATAATATGTCCAAACCCTTTCTGTTTAACCATGACTCGATAAATAAGGATTCCATTGAAAGATTAGAAATCAGACTTCAAAATCTGATGTTTGTAACATCTTTATTTAATATTTTCATTGCATTATTGAAAAAACTTTTATTTCCATAACACCACATATAAACTTATAGCACCAATAAAGAGGTAGAACCGTGTTGAGTTGCCTCAATGTCAGTTGGAGTTGTTAAGCCTCTATCTCCTTGAATGCAAAATAAATGAACAATTAGTCATGCTGGAAGTAGTTTTAACTTGGCACTTGGAATTATAAATTTTTTAAAATAATTACTTCTTTAAAATAACTTGCACACAGTGATTTGTTACTTATCAAAATACTGATTTTTATAATTATATCTGTGAAACTATTCACTATGGAAAATGGGTTGAAAGTAGAAAAAGGGCGAGTATCTACACATTATACAGCACAAATTGTGCATCCTTAAAATATGTTCAAAGGAATACGTTTTCCACTGTAAGCCCACAATTTGTAACTTTGAAGTTAATTGTGTGTAGATGTACTTTGACATGGTGTTTAAATTGTTTTATTCCTGAACATTTATTCCTTTCAGGTGCTAAGAATAAGTTTCCCCAAAGCATAACACCCTTCAAATAATCTCCATAGGGTTTCATGGCTATTCCAGAACCAGTTTAAGGATATTTAGAGAAACTTCACTTCCTGGGATAATACAATTTTTGATTTTACAATACTAGCACAAATATTGCTTTGCATGTACAATATAATCCTGTCTATTAATTTTACATTGAATATACTGGCAATAATAATTCTTCTTCTTCTTATTATTATTATTTTTTTTACAAGAAATCATACTGTAAGTGTTGGATACACCACTTTGTGGTTAAAAACTCAAGAAGCTCTAGTAACACTGTTGATCAATCAGTCTTCTTCAGAGCACGTCCCATCTTGGTTTGGATGTTACGGAGGAGGAAAAAGCTAACTGTAGTGACGACGCAGGTTACCTCTGCTACCCAGAATGCTGTATCCCAGCCATAGTGTTTTGCAACAGTGCTGAATGGCAACCCAGAAAGAAAACCTCCAACTGGCAAGAAAAACAAAACATCATCAAGACACATCTTTAAAGGTTTCTGGCAAAATATTCATTAAGCCATTAAGAGTACCACTCTATTTAATATAAGATATAATAATAAAATCAGAATTTAGGAATTCTGGAAGCTAATTTAAAATGTTAGTGATTTCATTACAAGACTTTACCATTTGCCATCAAGGCTACAATAGCATGTGACGTTCCGCAGTAGTTGGAAGGAGCGCTCTCATTAGCAATGACTCCAAACAGAGCAATTGGTCCATAACAACAGAAGCCAAAAACAGCACCCAGAGAGAGAATCCAAACCTGTGTGGTAGTTTAAACAAAGTGCTAATGAAGTATTTCATGTTGACTTAATGTAAAAATAACTTAAAACTACATAAGGTATGAGGCAAGTGCTTTTTACACTTTTGAGGCTTCCATTTCCCCCCTCCCCCTACTTCGCAACACATTTACTGATGATGTATTTGTCTCCAGAACATCATGGGCATCGCACTAAATTATTATTATTATTTATTTTATTTTAATTTTTTTTTTACAAATAAACTTTGTTTTAAATGACTGAAAAAGTCTTAAACTTACATTTGAGCTTTCGTGACTGACCGTGGTTCGGAAGAGGTACATGGAGACGTATATTCCTGCCATCATTGACAGTAGGAGACCATGCCGTGGGTTACCGTATGCATGCAGTCCTTGCTGGAGATAATAATGTGAAAAAAAATATATATATATATATATATATATATATATATATATACACACACACACACACACACACACATATACACACACACATACACACATACACACACACACACACACACACACACATATAAGATGATTTCCCATGATAATTTCTCGGATCCTAAGAGTGTGAGCTCACCCGTGCCACAGCCCTGTCTGACAGATATCCAGCAGCTAAACTGCCCACCAGCCCCCCAATCTCCAAGGCACTCATGTAAGAACTGCCTGTGAAAAAGACAGACTCATGTCAAACTTCAAGCTATGAAACCTTAATGTCAGGGTTCATTTCTCCATGATTGATGCTGCTACATGCAAATACAGAAGTTGGAGGGTTTCTGTGAAAGGCTTCTGCACTCTTAACTTTTCTTGTTTCTCTCTGCTTCTATTAATATTTACCAATGGAAATACGTCGATAAATCAATCCACAGTACCCATTAATGCTGACTGGCCCTTGTCCTGGATGAGGAAGAGCTGTCCCCAGTCTGTGCAAGCAGTCTTGACGCCAAACACTACCAGGTAGCCAAATGACAGTAACCAGAGATACGGAGACAGAAGGAACTCCCTCAAGGTGCTATCATCCCTTCTGGAGCCTGAAAATAGACAAAATATGATTTACTTTTAAAATATGAATGACATACATATACATGTATATCCATCCATCTTCTATAACGCTTCAGGGAACCTGGACTCTATGCCAGGGAACATTGAGCACAAGGCAGGGTACACCCTGGACAGGGTGCCAATCCATCGCAGAATCACACACACACTCACACACCCATTCACACTCTACGGACACTCTGGACATGCCAATCAACCTACCGTGCATGTCATTGGACTGGGGGAGGAAACCGGAGTACCCGGAGGAAACCCCCGCAGCACGGAAAGAACATGCAAATTCCACGCACACAGAGCCACGGGAATCAAACCCCGGACCCTGTGAGGCGAACATGCTAACCACTAAGCCACCGTGCACCCTATACACATACATCCATACATTCATACATCTATAACTATGCCATGTGTAAAAATAAGTACACCCCAAGGAAACTTCCAAGCAAGCATTTAATCCTCTGAATCATATCCTGTTAATAAAGTTGATATACTTGAACAATACCCTAAACCTTACACAAAGTAAGTACACCCTTGGCCTCAGAAGCTAGTATTACCCTGGTTAGAAGAAATAACGTCTTGTAGGCATTCTGCATAATTGTTCACCAGGCTTGCTGGAATTTTTGACCACTCTTACATGAAATATTCTTTCAGTTGTAAGATGTTTGAGAGTTTTCTTGCATGTACTGCCCTTTTCAAATCCTCCATTTCAATGGGATTCAAATCCGGGCTTTGACTAGGCCATTCCATAACCCTCCATAACCCTCCATTTCTTAATTTTGAGATATTCCTTAGTGGATTTGCTAGAGTGCTTAGGTCCTGTATATTGTTTGGGGTGCTTGAATAGATTATGTTCCTTACAGTGGAATGATATATTTCAAATAATTTGGAGATCTTTTGAAATCCCTTGCCAGACTCATAGGCATCCACAACCTTTTTTTCTGAAGGACTTACAGAACTCTTTAGCTTTTGGCATAATGACAACTCACTGGCAAAAAGAACACCAGACACTAGATATGAGAGGAGTATAAGAAGACAGTTTCCACCTGCACTCCCTAAGCAGGTTATATATGAATGATACAGACTTGGAGGAGAAGAAGACTGAAGCATTCTTTAAAGCATTAAATGTTTATAGACTGTCCCAATAAGTTCCCTTAGACTTTTACTATCAAAGGGTTTTAAGTAAATGGGTGTTCTGTTTCCTTTCTTTCTTTCTCTCTCTCTCTCTCTCTCTCTCTCTCTCAGTATAGAAAAACACATCAGAATGGTTGCTTGCAGTAACTGAACACATGCTACACATGAGGTATTACAGTGGTTGGTTGCAATGAGCATAAATCTAAGAAGCAACTTGTAACCAAATTATGCACGTTGTTGTTATTTCAGCTGTTCATCCGCTTATTTTGATTGTCTTCTCTGATGCAACCCTCCCATTTTAGGGAGCGAGTGCAACCGGCACCGAGTGCAACCCAGTGGACTGGTTTCCAGCTGGGTTGATTCCTTGCCTGGGAATTGAACCCAGGCCACAGCAATGAGAGCGTGGGATCCTTAGCCGCTGGACCACCAGGGTACACCTTCCATATTCTGCATGTGATTGACATTATTCTCAGAAACAGTTTTCACTTTGACAGCAAGCTGATCATGGTGAGGAATAACCAAGTGAGGTTTAATCTAAACTGCTGAAATGGTGAGCTACAGTTTGCTACATTTTCTGTGAGTGAGCATATTTTACTGTGACCTCCAATGTCCATGTTTACCTCACGAGGGACCCACTGGTACAGAGTCCATTACTCAACTGTGCAAGATCAGTTTTTCTCATGGAAAACTACCATGAAGTAAATAGAAAATAGGCATGAAGCACATCTTCATTTATTTCTTTAAAAGTCCTAATCTACAATCTATAGAGACCAAGTATCAGAAAATGGCCATTTTCTGGTGGCAAACTGCTCTTATCAACAGATTTCTGCTGAAGCTTGTAAAGTTTAGAAATGTCCTACACCAGTTATCTGGTACAATGCTTAATGCAAACAAAGCACAGTAACACAGTTTCAAAATTGCTTATTGTATGTTATAGGAACAGACAAACATGCTCAAACCTGCTTTGCCTTTCTTTGCACTAGCTTCTATATTGGGCAGTCCAACATCTTTAGGCTCGTTCTGGATCACCAGTAGACAGAAGACTGACACGACCACGCAAGTCAGGCCAGAGATGGATAGAGTAAACCTCCAGCTGTAGCTTTCAGCCAGAAGCATGGCAATGATTGGCCCCAATCCACCAGCCAGGTTCATACTGCAGGACAACACTGCCCACCACGTCCCAAACTGAGATGGTTCAAACCACTGAAATGATGAAAACAGAGTCACACTGGGGAATTTCAGTAAATCCATTAAAGTCATACTCAGGAATGGTTGTCAGTAGCAGGGTGGCTTTTGGTACAGTGAACAAGAAAAGCATCAAATCACCACATATTTGCTAAAGCTCAACTTTTTTAGGTAAACCTTACACATAAACCTTTCACTTACCTTACACTCATTGGTAATTCTATCAGTTTTCACCTACCATGCATTTTGTATGTACATTATACTCTTACTGACAGTATAATGTTTGTTTGTTTGTTGCTATACACAACATACACACTACCATGTCCGTGTTTCTGCTGTGCTAAAAACGGTCCACCACATACAGAATATCTGAGCAGAGTAAAGTGGGGACTGACAGGCTGTGTTTAATAGGGGTGTAATGTAATGTCACTATCTGTATCTGTACAGTGCTCCAAACCTCCGTATCTGGATTTAAGCCTGAAGGAGGCATGGTCTAGACCAGAAATTTATTTATTCATTTATTTACTTTTATTTGCATGTGGACCCTAGCACTACATGCCCCAGAAATATAGGAAAACACTGAAAACACCCCAGGGCTGCATGTAAAAGAAGTCATTCTTCAATCACAAAACATACAAAACACACAAAACATTTAAAAAAATAACGCCATTCCCAAATCAGGAAACTGTTTCATAGGTAAGAACATCCACCTAATACATTTATTATTAAGATTTTCTTTAGTACTTGGATTTGTTACATTCCAAAAAGATCAGAACAGTTTGTTGGGCACACTGCACAAAGTGCTGATGCTAGTCAAAATGGGGTCCTTTAAACAGCATTTCATTATAATGTCTGTATGTTTAAGATTTTCTCTTTATAATGATTGTGAACGTTCATAACGATAAAAAAAAACAAGTGCAATGAATGTCCGCAAGCATCAGCTCTCTAGATAAAAGCACATTTTTTAGAATTTCAGGCCAATGTGTATAGAACAATGGTCACTAAGGAACTGTTTAGGTCAGGCTACTGGAGCCAACCACTGATGATCGAAAAAATAACCATAAAAACAATAACAACAGGTGCACCCTCTAGTTGTATCTGTATTTGTATCTGTTTAGAACACATTATCTCACATTATCTGTTCATTCAGAATAATGTATTTATATTCAATTACATCCCTGTGTATAATTAAAGATGGGCTACAGTCAATAATTTTAACTATATGTATAATGTCACAATGGTGTATGTAATGTAGACAGGGGACCCAATGGAAACCTATAGGATGAAAATTGTTCTCAAGAACAAAAACTGTCTAAAGCAGTAAGCCCAATGCCTTAACCTGTCAAGTGTTCCAACATTTCTACTGATGCGCCTACCTATGGTAGGTGTACCTGATAAAATGACCAATTTGTACCTAAACCGCCATCTAAACCACCATCTATTATCATAATTTATGTTAGTAAATCCAGAGATCATCCTGAAGCAGCCAGGGCACTGTTTGGGCAATTTATCAATGATATAATCTATTTCCTAAAGTCCATACCTTACGGAGCACTTTTCCACATGGCGGCCACCCAAAGCCCTGGCCAAGTCCATTCAGGAACCAGAGCCCAGAGAACATGACCACAGTGGAGGACTGTGAGAACAGCACGTTGATGCCACCAACCATGAAGAGGCCAATAGAGAAAAGCCATCGAGCACTTATCTGATCGGAGAGCACCCCACTAATGAACTTGCTGATAGCATAGGCCAGAGACTGGCTGCTGGTGATAAGACCTGCGACATGAAAAGATAAAACAAGAATTCTTTATGCTGCTGTGAAGCATGATTATATTTCAGAGTGCGTCTCTGAAAAGTGTGAGACAGGATATGAGAAAATGATGTCATCTCTCATTTCAGGGTGGCTTAACTGATGTCAACTTTTGTTTTAAGATAATTAGAAGCTCTGGACATGCAACACAAAGCCACATCAAAACCAAAGGCCAGACATTGATTGTCATGATGGAAAATGGAAACTCAAACCCACTCCAAACTTACAATAGGCTTATTTATTAGATATAGGTTTCTAGTACACCACATAGTTGTGGATGTACTCAAATTGAGAACTCTTAAAGATGCATACAAGATTGGTGTAAGAATAACTAGTTCAATAAAATGATGTGCTCCTACCCAAGTCATCTTTATCCAACTTGATCTCTTGCATCACAGAAGGCATTACAAAGGAGAACGTCTTCCTGTTGAAGCAGTACAATGTATAGCCCACAAACATGGCAAGGAAAATAGTAGTTCTGTAGTAGCCATATCCAGACTTCGCCATAGTGCTTTTGAATTATCCAGCAACGATGACAAATGAGTCTTCAGGACCGTTTCAAGCCAAACACAGACGTTAGTGCTCAGGTTGTTCAGCACAGAGAGATGAACTTTGCATCAGGATCCACTGAGCACCGTAGAACTGGTAGGATGATGAGAAAAAGTTGTAATCAATAAAGAGGTTAAAGGTTAACCTGAAGGTGTACTGTCTCACTCAAAGGACAGATGTGCAGTATGCTGTAATACTGCTTTAGTTATATCAGACCAAAATGTAGCATGAATGTACTATTTCCTACATATCTTTTCCCAGCGATACACCACCTGCACTGAAATGTTGACCAATATCAGTGCAGGCCTAAAGTTCAACATGGGATCTTATAAATAAGCTACAGCTCAGGAGCTTAATGATTTACTTTGGGGTCCAGCCTTGCTATGGGATAGGCCTGATCACTGGGGCGTGATGTAGATCAGAAATTCAGGTAATTGGTCGGCTTTAAAGTTTAGAGCAATGTGACGTCTCTGAATGGTCACAGTTTGCTTGGTTGAATGTTTGAATGCCGGAGCTTATCAGCTTATCATGTCCTCTTGATTCTTCTGTTTTACTGATGACATTTACATGATTGATCTTATGTACACACTCACTTATCCACTCAAATGCAATTTTCAATCCGTTTCAAGTATCAGGTTGACTGAAATATATTTATATCTAAATATTTCATATTATATTATACATACACTGTATTTAGTGATTCTGGTGCTAATTTGTTAGCTGGTGCTGTGTTTTTGTTATTCCTGTGAGAAGTTAGTGGTTGGGTGCCACACAGACACTGCAGGGAGACATTGTTAGTGCAGTTACAACGGAGTTTAATAGTGGAAACATTTCAATCATGGATCTAAGGCATAATGGTCAGATTTCATAGTTAAAAACAAAGGAGCAAGAGTTCCTTTACCCGCTCACCGTTTTTCCAGTGACATTCAATGTCATATTAATTAGAAATAGTGGAGACTAATTTCCAGAATGCAGTGCAGCTGTATGACACAATTGAGTTATGGCAGAGACATGGCTCAGCTCATTAGCAATCTACAAGATGACAAGCTCGACGGTGTTGACTGTGGTGTTAGCACGAAAGTTGAAGATTTGGAACCTTATCTGTTTGAGCACAGTGTAAAGGCGACTAGGTGAGAGAGCTGGAGAAACTAAAGGACTAAAGTGCTGCTGCATTACTCTCAAGCGTTATGAATTTTTTCTGGCACCATTATCAGTGGGTAGTTAAACAGTATTGGGGGTAATGTAGGAAACATCCATCATCATTAATCGTTAACCAAAGAGAAAACAGTCCAGCATTTCAATGTATGAAGTTTTAATTTAAACAGTCAACTCAGAATTTAATCATGAAATAAATCTCGTTACACTTTTAGATTTGAATCAGCCATTTCTGATACTGCCAGAAATGTTGTCGTTGGCTGTCTTTGGTTACAATAGTACGAAATCAGCAGTGAGCTTGTCACATTGTGCTTTTTAAGACGGACAATCTCTATTCAAGACCAAAGACTTCTATTACGATGTGAAATTTTTGGCTGCGACAGCCAGCTTTTTTCTGAGCTGCTACCAAAACACAGAATAAACTGGGAGATCATCTAGGCTGTGGCTCAGGTGGTAGAGCAGGTTGTCCACTAATTGTAGGGTTGGCGGTTCAATTCCTGGCCCACATGACTCCACATGCTGAAGTGTCACTGAATCAAGTGTCACTGAATCAAGACACTGAACTAGTGGCAGGTATGGTAGTTCTGCTACCTTTGATATGTGAGTGTCTTTGGTGTGTGAGTGTACGAATGAGAAACAGTGTAAGGCGCTTTGTAGAACCTATGTCAAGCGCTATATACGTGCAGACCAGACCATAATGCTACAACAGGAAGTTACGTTGATGGTATATTAGTCAGGAAATAAGCCATTATGTGTCAGGTAAGTAGAAGGCTGGGAAATAATTGATCAGCTGGCAAACATGGTCTAACAGTAGACCTACCTTGTTTTGAATTGTTCAGCATCATGAAGTTGTTCAGGGTGGATTTTTAACTTCAACGGTAGTGCATGGGAAATATGATAAATGCATTAGGGAGATTGTGATTGTGCATAAAATACGAGAATGACTAAAGATTATCTATTTAAAGACTTGGTATGATGATTCTTCATACTTTCTTCTTAAAATCCACCACTAATCTGAAAAGCATGATGTCAGAGAAGCCACAGAGAGCTCCATTTTATTATTATTTTACAAACAAAAACACAAAACCTACACGAACAGCAACAAAACAACCCTGCAGCATACTGTACGTGGAAACACAGAAACGTCACCATTCCTGATATGCAAGGGCTTGTCTGACAACCCATGGTTGCACGTGATCAATTATTATGACATTCAAATGACATGCACTGCTTACAAATCATATAATATAATACATTTCATGCTACATATACAAGAGAATAAAGAAGATCACAATTTTGCCATAGTTCAGGATTCGCATACTTCCGTGAAGTAAAACTTACCTCAAAGACGACATTTTGAACCCTAAAAGTCCTCGGCGATATGACACGTACAATACAGAAATATATATATTTATTTATTTTTTTTTGCGGTGTTTATGTCTGATGCTAAAAATTTAAATCAAACCAGACCTTCCTAGAGCTGATACAATATTGCAGTGCTCTCGTTTCATACGGAGCTGATGCATCATGGGTAATGAAGTTCGGTGCCGTCATTGGCGAACAACTACTCGTATTACAGTTATGCTAAGCGTTGGGGATGTTCTGAATGGTAACAAAGTATTCAAATTCTATTAGGAACACACACACACACACACACACACACACATACATACGTATATATGTATGTATGTATGTGTGTATGATATATATATATATATATATATATATATATATATATATATATATATATATATATATATATATATATATATATATATATATAATATACATACATACACACATACATACATATATACATACTTATACTAGAATAGATTACATTTGCAGTGTTAATGTTTCCTTTGCTACAATTTTATATAAATATATATAATGTGTGTGTGTGTGGATTAACACTGCAAATTTATTCTATTCTAGACACACACACACACATATATACTTATATATGTATATGTATATCTGTGTGTGTGTCTAGAATAGATTAAATTTGCAGTGTTAATGTTTCCTTTGCTACTATATATATATATATATATATATATATATATATATATATATATATATATATATATATATATATATATATATATATACACATACATACATACATACCACATACATACACACACACACACACACACACACACACAGTCACGAATTGCCACAACACATTCCACAAATGATGCACTTAAATATACTGAAAATAGGAAAGTAAAATTAAAATAAGTAAACTTGGGCTACACTGCGATGGACTGGCACCCTGTCCAAAGTGTACCCCGCCTAGTGCCCGATGCTCCCTGGGATAGGCTCCAGGTTCCCCGTGACCCTGAAAAGGAGTAAGCGGAAGAAGATGTATGGATGGAAACTTGGGCTACAGTATATTCGACCAGAACAGATTAGCTACATAACATTCACTAAATAGCTAGAACTGCCAAGGAAGGTGAAACGGATAATATTTTTAAACGCTTATATTTAACATAACCAGGTGACTATCACAATATAACAATTTAACACAAGAAACTGCTCAAGTAAAGTGGTTAATGCAGCCTTAGGTCTCTATGGGTTTATTGAATGTAAATAAATTACTTCTGGGGGAATTCTGTCCCATAAGCAGAAATATTAAAAAATATATTTGTTTGCAGACTCGTGTAATACTTTGGTATGTTCAAACACATGGATTATTACAAAAGCTCGTATTATTGAAAAAATTCTCCATGTAAAAAAAAAAAACTAGCTATGTCATTTAAAATTGCATTTGCATTCACATTCGACCCTGAAAAATATTGTTTTTCTGTAAATAATATACTTTGACACCTCTATTTCTACTACACATAAGGTAAGGAGCCAGTTTAACACTGTGGTAAATGCAGTCAGTCTGTTAGAAAATGTCAAAAAACATTGCATGTACTGTAAGTTTCCCACACTTTGATCAGGTTTTTGGATAGATACACATCATAGCAAAATGGACATACTGTAAGCCTAATCAATTAATGACAACACTTTGACACTGTACATTCGTTCGTTGTAAGCATGTATTTGTGAAAGGTTTTGATATTTTTGTGATCTCTAAAATGATTTCTAACCAAATCAGAGTTAATGTGGAGCAAAGAAACACCTTTCCAGACTCGTGTACTAGCCTTGGTTGAACAAACTGCAACATAATATTGTAACCTGCAATATAACTGTAAAATCCTCATAAACCAAGGACAGTTGAGGTTAATTATGGGCTTGTAAGTCTAATAAACGTCATTTATGTACATAAGCACAGTAGCAACCTATCTTTACCTGTAAGGTGCAGCTGCCTTACAGAGTTGCTCAGCTGCGTCAGAGTAGTATCTTTGTGACTTTCTGTTATTCACACTATGTTTCTGACACAAGTAAGAACTAATGCAGACACATTATTTGAGGATAGAACTAAGGGCAGTGCAGGAAATATCATTTCCACAGCTTTTGATCTTTCATCTTGTAATTGATTTATAATTGTGCGATGATTGTGCACACACCACAGTCCACCAGCGACAGCAGCCCCTGTTGTTGCGGGTGGCCTTGGGTTAATATAGACAATGCCCGCATAGTGTTACTGGGATTAATCCTAGTCCTGTACTTGTTTTTTGGGGCTGCTGTCTTCTCTGCACTGGAGAGACAATCAGAGCTTGAAGCACACAAGATATGGGATAAGAAACTGACTGACTTTGCACAGGAGCACAGCATGAGCCTGGAGGACCTACATGGGCTGTTGAAGGACTATGAGGAGGCCAATAATGTGTGGGTTTGGATGCAAGACCAGAGAACATTTTGGGACTTTCCTGGTGCCTTTTGCTTTGTGGTAACTGTTATATCAACCATCGGTAAGTTTATCAAGTGATAGTACAATGTATATATTCATTGATATTATTCATGGTAGCCTGTGAAAACAAAGCGGTGCCCTATGAAAATGCAGTAGGAGTATTCTTTCTCTTTTTGTACTAGTCCTTACCAAAGTA
>CM022759.1:24016286-24186286 GCA_012411365.1 Ameiurus melas
CTTCCACTCGGACGTTTCGGATTCTTCCCGGTAGGCTTGCTGTGATAGTCGGTGTTACATGGTGTTCGGACGCACACCAATTACATCACTTGCCCACCACGGTACGTCCATTAACCGATGGGAACCTCACCGTCACAACCCTACTTCCCGGTGATGACCCTGTGGCTCTCTTATATTGATGCTCTACCTTGGCTCAAGCATGTATGGCATAACTCAAAACATATGGCATCTCTCATTGTCTGGGATGTCATCCCTGTTGGATAGTCGTTTGTGGAGGGGGGCTAGCTTAATACAGAGAACAGCTAAAGTTACAGGCAAGTATGTTTACTTTTAGCTGGGGTGTGGTGTATGTCTGACTTCCTGTTTCAAAAGGAAATGCAATTTATGGCTTAAATTATGTGGACCAACACACCCTTTTGTGGTTCTTACATAAACTGTTGCCACAAACGTGAAAGAACAGTATTGTCTAGGATGTTTTTGTATGCTGTAGCATTAAGATTTCCCTTCACTGGAAGTAAGAGGCACAAACATGTTCCCTGTGATAATGGCCCTGTGCACAAAGTGAGCCCCATGAAGACATAGTGTGCCAAGTTTGGAGTGGAAGAACTGGAGTGTCCTGCACAGAGCCCGGACCTCAACCTCACTGAACACCTTTGGGATGAGCTGGAACACTGACTGCACATACCAGTCGTGCTGGTCGGACATCAGCGCCTGACCTCACTAATGCTCTTGTAGCGGAATGAGAACAAATCTGTGTGGAAAGCCTTCCCAGAAGAATGGAGGTTATTTTAACAGCAAGAGGGGACTATGTCCATGTTAATGCCCGTGACTTTGCAATGGACACATATTGGTGTAATGGTCAGGTGTCCACATACTTTTAGCCATATAGTGTACATCACATACAGGATCAAATCACAGCTTTATATTTTGTCCTGTGATCACATCCAAAATGTGTGTTGTGTCAGTTAACAGAGCAAGTGCACATGGCACAACATACAACAGCAGATTAGAATATATATCAGACTGGCTCCCTCACTAAAAATGGTAGTCTGGGGTTTACTTCACTTGAATTTGGATGTGAATGTGTTCAGCTCCTGGGATCCGGATTGGTTGAACTTGTGACATTACTTCTTACTTCACGTTTCACAACGGCAGCAAAAGGAAAAAAAATTTGGCCTGCAGAGGAAACATAATCTATTTATATAATATAATCTATAATATATTAATTAATTAATTACAATTACACACACACTGAAAAAAAATGACTATTGAAATGTTGTTCCTTTGCATACTGTAGATCTTCATAGTTTAGATGCTACAATTGCCAGGTGAACTGTCACTGCATGCAGCTTAAATGTCGTGTGTGAAAAGGCAACATCATCTGATAGGACGCTGTTTGAGGCAGAAGAGACATGTGTGCCGAGTTTTAGTTAGTGGCTATTCAGCTGCCACCGATTTGAAACAAGCTAGTCTTGTTCAGCTGGATGCAAAATTAACTGGTCCAAAGCTAATTGGGAGCTTGTTGATCATTCCATTCTGCAGGGTAGGTTATGTTGGAATGCGAGTCTGAGACCTGCATGACTTCAGTCATTTTAAAAAAAATGCTGTTTAAAGTCTTTGATCAACATCTGGCTTGTCTAAGGCAAAGGATAAACAGTTGCAAAGCTGTTATTTCCTGTTTACCTACTAACCTTTGCTGTAGCCTGCACATCCACAGTAAACATCCATATTCTTTTTGTAAGCATTGCTTAGATCTTTGTAGCGTGCTTGCTGAGTTGTGTACAGATTTTAAATTTGAGTTTGTACTGTATTCAGTCATATATGGTTATCTTGGTTTTAGCCTGCTTTTCTTTCTTGAGAAAACATTGCCTGAGCGTAGGTCCAATGTCTAACATACTTACCCTTTATTTGACCCCCTGTAGCGTACGCCAACAAAAACACAAGTCATTTCTTTTGGAGCACCACAAAGAGACAGCCAGTCGTGTCTAGATGATGTGGAAAATGTATGATGTTGCTTTGGGCTGAAACATAGAAGTGTGTAACTAAGTAAAGCACAAAGTGAAGCCACCCAGTTTTAGTAGCTGATTAATGAACTGTCATAGAGAAGTGCTATAATTTTATGTGTGCTACATTGGTGACCCTCTTAGTGGCACTCTCTAATTATACCCAGAGTGGCTATTTCAGGCTGGAGAGAATTTATACACGTCCTTCATTACACTGGAAGTTGAATGTGTGTGAGAGTTTGGCCGAAATGGAGTCTGATAATGACGCTACGATATCATTTTGTCATTGCTACAGGCAGATCAGCTGACTGAGGAACAGATTGCAGGTGAGTAGACTCTCAATTTTGATGCAATCACGTGACTAACATTGTTGCTTTGTTTAAGATTCCTCCGTATTCTCCGTAAACACACACAGGGACGTCAAGTAGAGTGGCCTCAACTGGAATTATTGATTTCCTTCATCAAATTAATTGCGTTAAAAAAAAACCCACACACATTAATTAAAAATTTCTGTGGAAACAGCATGTGGAAACTAGGCTTTTTGACTTTATTCTAACAAAAAGAATAAAAAAAAATTCACTCAAAATATAATTGACACTCCGTAAGGAATATTTTAATAAATATTCATTTTCATTTGCTCTCAGTCCCTAGAAGCTCTGTTATTGCCTATACCAATGGTCACCAGCCCTGTTCCTGGAGATCTACCTTCCTGAAGACATGGGCTGTGTCCGAAATGGCACACTACCCTACTACACAATAGGCGAAAAGCAGTACGCCAGAGGGGTAGTATGTCCGAATTCTCAGCAGGCGAGACGGATGGCCTACTGCTTCCGATGAGATTTTGCAGTGTGCAGCCGACAGACGCTACCAAAGTCAAAAATCCCACAATGCAACAGGACTGGCGCAGACGAGCTCAGAAAAAAATTGCGGCGGACGTTGCGTCGGCTCATTTTAAGTATTAAATCTTGGTTAAACAGGACTTGTTTAACAATGCTCAAATAAATTATTAACTTGTTGAAGGTTTAAACAAGAAAACAGTCATCACAGCATTTTGAAACCTTTTTTTTGTGATCTCCATCTTTACCTCAGCCTGTTAACCCTGCCCACATTACATTACTAATTCAGTTAACTTTCCTGATGTGCATTTTGTTGTTAGTGTGCTTGCTTTAATCTGCTCATCCCTTTAATATTTTTGTGTTTATGATGTTGTCGAAGGTCACATGACAATGCCAACAATGCCGATGTAGTATGTCTGGGATTGTATTAATATTACACACGTACTGATTAGTACATACTGCATCAAATGCAGTATGTACTGTCACAGAACACAATTTCTGACGCAGCCTTTAGCTCCGACCATAATCGTGCCCACCTGACCATCCACTCATTGCCTTAAGAAGTTCTCAATCAACTAAAACAGGTGTTAGATTTTGGTTGTAGATGAAACCTGCAAGAAGATACATCTCAAGGAAAATGATTGGTGACCACTGGCCTATACTGTTTCTCTGGTGTATAAATATAAAGCTGTACACATGTGAAATCCCTTTTGCAGCATCCATAATGGTCCCCTATTCTCTATTCCCAAGATTGGAATATTGGGAACATTACACAGAACACTATTACAGGAAAGAGAAATGAATGATTTCACACACTTCTTTACAATGGTTGTAGGGTTTCGAACACGATTTAGTCAGTCAGTCGTTCAGCTTTAGTCGCATTCTGTTTGATGGAAGTAGCCTTGATTGAGGCTCTCTTTCATGATATTCGGAACCATGTTATTGTAATTAAAACGCTGTCTTCAGTGTTTGTTGGTACTGGGACTAAAGGCTTGATCTAATCCACCAGAGTTCAAGGAGGCGTTTTCCCTCTTCGACAAAGATGGCGATGGCACTATCACCACCAAGGAGTTGGGAACTGTAATGCGTTCGCTTGGCCAGAACCCCACAGAGGCTGAGCTGCAGGACATGATCAATGAGGTTGATGCCGATGGTGAGACTGCAGTACAGCAGTTTGTTGATGCTGAACTGCTAACTAACATCAAACTAGCAAGCTCTAATTACTTATCTAGATTTGCTTTAGCGATGACAACAAACTATGGTGTTTTCTTAGGCAACGGTACAATAGACTTTCCAGAGTTTCTGACCATGATGGCCAGGAAGATGAAAGACACCGACAGTGAAGAAGAGATCCGAGAAGCCTTCAGAGTCTTTGACAAGGTGAGTATGTACCATGAGCTAAACGACTGCAAGTAATGCCTGATTTACCTCATTAACCTGTAAATGCCTTATTGTACTTTACTGCACATATCAAGTCTGTCTCTCCGCATCAAATAAATTCCTGATGATATTTGGGAGGAACATAACCAAACAAGTTGAAACATGTCTTTTAACCTTGTTTATTTATTTTACTTTATTTTTGGCAAAAAAAAGGTTATAATTGCAATTGGTTCTAATTTATCTTCTTCCACCCCGTGTCTCTTAGGACGGAAACGGCTACATCAGTGCAGCTGAACTGCGTCACGTCATGACTAACCTCGGTGAGAAGCTGACAGACGAGGAAGTTGATGAGATGATTCGAGAGGCCGACATTGATGGTGATGGGCAGGTGAATTATGAAGGTAAGCTTGCTGTCTGTCACACAGTGATTCAGTGTCTCATGCAGCTTTTTTTGCTTATAGTGAGCAGCAGTTTTGTTTGGCATAAAAAATTTTTTTAAAAATTATTAATAAAAAAATTTTTTAAAAAAAAAAAAAAAAAAAAAAAAAAATTTAGGGAAAAAAAAACATCCCTTTTTACAGAAAAAAAAAAAAAAAAAAAAAATAATAGTTTTTACATAAAAAAAAAAAAAGAAAAAAAAAAAAGAAGAAGATAAAAAAAAAAAATTAATAAAAAAAAAAAAAAAAATTATTAAAATTTTTTTTTTTTTTTTTTTTTCTAAAAAACAACAAAAAACCAACCAAACCCCCCAATTTTTTGGGCGGCCGTTATTATACTTGCTGTTTTTATTCAGATTCATCCAAGCCAGGATGAGGATGCTAGAAATGATATTGGCAGCCACAGCGATAACCTGTTTAATGTAGGTTTACTGGAACCACAAGCTTTTCAGCAGCGGGGAATCAGCCTACAGCTAGACTGCATACACCACAAACAGAGAAATGTCTCATCAAGAGAAACGCAGGCTCTAGTTGCTGGACATGACATTTCTAACAAAAAAGTGGTGCCCTATTAGAACGAGAGGAATCGTTATCGTGGATGCTTCCCTTACCAGCCGGGAAGCAGTGTGGTTTCACAGGGGCACAGAGGGCTGTTGAAGGACGAGATGTCTGTACCTGGCAGTGGTAGCCTGTGTTTGGGGAAAGGTTTGGCGAGGTGCAAGTGGACCACTTCACCAATGTCAAGTCATTACGTTGCCGATTGTGGTTCTCCGTGATGCCCTCACCCACCACTACTCACTGTATGCTTTTCCTACTTTACCACTGATTCTTCCCACACTGCACAGAATTTAGCAAGTAAGCCACATGGTCAAAAGGTAGCCCCCAAGATTTGGTTTCCTATATTGTTTTCATGTCTGCTTGGAACACCCTGTTGTCTACCTCCCAGAGCAGATCTGCTATCCCAAATGGACAAACCTTCAACCAGGTCAGCTGTGCCTGTTGGTTTGGCCCCTCAGAATGAATGATGAACTGAGGACCGTGTCCTAGCAGTTCAAGAAACACTCATGAACCGCAAGAACACTTAGTAAACAAATCTAGCATGACCTTAGGTTCCAGCTGCTCCATGACTTAATTTGATTCCCAAAATCTTACTTTTTAACACATTTTTCATTAAAGCCATGTGAATCTGCATTATGGGGTGGGATGTCTTCCTAATGTTGTCTCTGGACCGTTTTTCTTTTCCATTGTCCCCTCTCAATTACTTAGTAAAGATCTAAATCTAAAAAAAACCTTATCTGTGGAAATTCTTAACTGATCACTTCTAATCTGTTGCATTTTTCTGTTTCTTTCAGAGTTTGTGCAAATGATGACTGCAAAGTGAAAGATGTTTTCCATTCTGTCTCTCTTTTACATTGCTTGTCCTAATAAGATCACTCTGTCTTTAGAAAATAAACGATGAGAAGTTTGCTTCAGTGAAAAATTAAGAATTTCAAATTTCGCAAGACACCATCCGAAACAGAACTAAAGTGTAATTTGTTGAGAAAAATTGCAGAGTAGTCCCAGCAGATGTGAACGGACCAAGCATAAATGCATGAGCCATTTCGGAGCAGACGTCTTTATACCTGCCACAATTTGAAGACCGTGGCGCTCCAAGTCCAAAATGAAATGGCATACATTTGTAGGGTGTGGTGAACATTTTCTCTTCAGAAATGAATAAAATAACTGAATTAAATGGTCAAAATGCTGCATTCAATTAGAGAACAATTGCATGTGCCCTTTGTGGCGAAGACATGTTTCAACTGTAACTCCGCTGCTCTGTTCCAGTCTCAAAATTGAAAGGTAGCACAACTGGATGTTTATACACGTATACTGTATTATACATCATAATGTGTACTTAACCATCTTCAAATTATGCATCACTGAAGTTTGATGGCCACTGAGCTGAAGTTTCATGTTGGCCAGCAGATAGATTTGACAGGTTTGTCTTTATTGAAATGTGTGTGTGTGTGTGTGCGTGTGTGTGTGTGCACTGGCTAAAAACGTTACACAGGCACTGATGTATAAAGTACATGGACTGAAGAACTGAGTCTGGGTTGACTGATGTGACTTGTGTGACTGCTGAAAATGTGGAGAATAGTCATCAATGCTATTTAACTGTGTTAAGCTTTTTAAATGTATCGTTTTCTACCGTGCTTGTCTGGTGAATTTTGCATCGCCTGTTGTTGTAATAGCATGATGATCTGTGTGTTTGTTTGAATCATTTTCAGTTTTGAGATGTGCCATATACTCTTAAGCCACAGTCTTCTCTCTAAACAACTCTTAGTCACTTAGGACATATATAGAACTGATGAATATGTACACGCCCTCTTATATTTGCATTTTGGTGTTAAAAAAAAAAAAAAAGGTACCGTATGTTCATTTGCAGATGGAGATGTTACCACTCCTTTAACTAGTCGTTTGTCGCTTGCTTTTGTGGGTCCGTCAGAGCTTCTTGTTCAGTCTCTAAATCTCATCTGCGCTTTGCTTGCAGTATGACTGAAGGAAAAAAAAAAAACAACAACCAGGGTCCATTAGAGCAGGACAAAGGTGATTTTAGTTTCACTTATACTAAGTAATGTTGGCTTTTGGGGGTCATTAATATTCCAGTGATCTACTGTGGGCGATGCAGAATTACACTGCTCTATTCAGTGTTTTTAATGGTTTTTGGTCAGATGTACAAATGAAAGAGGATCAAGGATTTAACATGTGAAAAGTGTATGAATAATATGCACTATATATATAATATAAATATATATAATATAAATGTTTTCCAATAAAAATAAATGTATACTTTATGCTTGTATTCATGTTTTCACTGTTTCTTTTCTCTTTCTTGGTTCCAGCATGCAGTGTCTCTGATTGTCTCCATTTGGAGAATGCACTATTCACTATAGAGCAGAAGTAAACGAACAGCTCATACTACAGTGTGAGTGACACTTACACTGTCGACTGGTGTATGTGGAGCCAAATGTGACAAAAGATGTTTTCCTCTTTACAGTTCAGTGTAATTATGAAGAAGGAAATGTAGTTTAGGGATTTTTCTGAATCTCAAATGACATGCACATGTAGTGCAGTATGTAGGGTATATAACGTCGTTATCTTACACCCTAACAGGCAGTCATTTGAAATTAGACCTAAGGTTCAAGGTTATCTTTATTGTCCCAGAGGGGCAAATTGTTTTGCAGTCAGCTATAACCACACACAGCCCTTAGACTAACAATAATCCAAAGAAACAAAACAAACAAGAAAGTACTGTAAGAATTACGTAGTAAAAGTCAGGTTAATTTATTTGAAAAACTGATGGCCGCTGGGACAAAAGAGGTTTTTAAACCTATTGTTGGCAGATTGTATCTGCAGCCTGACGGAAGCAACTTAAAATCCTGAGATGGGGATGGCTGGAATCAGCCAGAAATGACTGGAGTTTCTTCAATGTCCTGACCTTGTACAAATGAGTTAATCATTCAAGGTCGTACCTGCAATTTGTCTGCACACCTTAACAATATTCTGCAATCTATTTTTGTTTTTTAACATATATTAAAATTTGACATCAGGTGTCCTGATGTTGAGGTTTTTATTTTGAACTATTTACAATATTAACTATAACTTTTGAGAAGTGAAATATTAGCGTTTTTGCTGCTTATTTTGGAATAAATTTTCATTTTCAGGTCCTGTAACACATCCAGTCAGATGTAAATATGTATTAATACAATTAAGTCTTAATTGATTACATCACATAACATTGTGATATTTACACCTTAACAATATATAAAGTCCTTATAGTGCAGCTGTAATTCATGAACTCACCGGTGTACCCAGCTATTGTGCACTCCGTTTTAGTTTGATATTTTCTCTGTTGTTCACAATATTTGGCATTGCAGTATTGTAACAGGTTGAGCTATTATTTGGGCTTGTCACTGACACTTGTTTTCATCTCCCACCTTCTTCACTTGTGAACGGTGGACACAACACTGCACGCTAACACAATGTTCAACACATTCATGCATTCATCTTCAGTAACTGCTTTGTCCTGGTCAAGGTCACGATGGATCTGGAGCTTGTCCAAGGAACACTGGACGCAAGGTGGGACAATTCACCCTGGATGGGACGGCATCACAGGGCAAATCCAACATTACTGTAGCAAATACACAAGCATGTTTTTGGAAGGTGGGAGGTAACGTGAGCTCAGAATTTACCTGGGGACACAGGAGCTGAAAAAATTGTGCTACAGCACTGTTACAAGACTGACACTAGAATCACAATGCAATGAATTATGACTTATAAAGTGAGTGAGTTTATAAAAATAACTAAATGAAGCCTGTTGATTTTGTAAGATTTTTTTTTTAAACAGAACAGCTACAGTTATATAATAAACTTCAAATAATAGCTGTAAGTTTATCCAAAAAGGTAACGGTTCAAAGGTTGTGAGTAGTGATTGAAAGTTTTTCAGTACAAATTGCAGCACTGCTTAGATCCTTTAGCAAGCCTGGCCCTTAACCCTCAGCTGACCAGATTATATGCTCTTTGCTGTAAATTGCATTGGATAAAAGCTGTGCTAAATGAAACAAATGCTCAAGCCAATGGGTCAAACACAGTCTGAACTTGTTACTGTAGTTTTGATGGTCACAGAACTATGATATTAATTACTCCAGCACTGCTGTGGCCTCGGTGTCAGCAATAATGTTTGTACATCTTGCACTAGAGGGAGCTGCTTTGTTATATTTATGTACTGTGGTCTTTGGCAGAATTGTATTGCCCTCTAATCAAACCTAAAGTGGTGTGATATACAGGTATAGCTCCAAGTGATTATTATTATTATTATTATTATTATTATTATTATTATTAATTTGCATGAACTTAAATGAGAGACAGTGTGGCTGTGTTTGGCATAGGCACTCAAAGTCTGCCGATGACATTTACAGTAATCTAGCTACTATGTAGAATCTGTATAAAGCAGGGGTGGAAAATACTGAGAAATTATGCTTAAGTAAAAGTATAGATACCGTGTGAAAGTCTTGCTTTTTTACATTTATTAGTGGAACTATCCAGCCAAAACATTTATATAAGTGAAGGTAAAAAGTATTGAAGAGTAAATGGTTTTAACTAATGAAACTAAGGTAATGTTTTGTTTTTATGTGAAAAAGAACTTTTATTACTAATCAAAAACTGTCAGAAGATGATTTTCGTTTGAAAGTAACTCCCTCATTTTTCTTGAAAACCTCATTCAATCTCTGTAAGTTTGCTGCTCACATGCAACACTAAGGGTACTGATAATAAATTAATTAGAAGTATGATATCATATAAATAACTGATATTTACCATTAGTTAGAATTTGACTGATCTGAGTCTTAGCAAAAAAAACTACCTCAACATGCTTTTCAAATTAGATGGAGTTCAATCCTTTCAGGCAAAGGAGACCTTTGTTTTCACCTCAGTCTTTGTTTACTCCAACATATTGAAATATTTTACAAAGGTGGGGTAAGGGGTGTTCATCCTCAAGTTCCACACTGCAGTCATGTGGCATATCAATATTCAACATGCACATGGATCACATAAGTATTAACTACATTGTGTAGCAAGAGAAGGTCTCTGCAGATGACAAATTCTTGATAGTTTTTAGATTCCATGCTAAATTGAGTCCTGAGGTCAGGTTCCTCTCTGTATGGAGTTTCTTATGTTCTCCCCTGTGTTCTCCTGGGTTTCCATCAGATTCCCTGGCTTCCTCCAACCTCCCAAACCATTCCATAGGAGAATAGACTGGCATCCCATCTAGGGTGAATTCTCATACTTTGTGCCCAGTGTTTTTAGGACAGGTTCTGGATCCAATGCAACCCTGAACAGGATGAAATGGTTAGTGAAGAAAGAATGAATGAATGCTGCTTAGTTGTCTTGTCATTTTCTAATCACACAGGTCAACCATTTATAATTCCATATTCCTTCTTTGTGAGGACATCAGTAAATCTAACCCTAATTTTCTGTATCCTGTGTGGATAAATGGATTCACTCATGTATCTAGCTTCCAAAGTATATGTTTGGGCACATAACAACTGATAGTGTTAGGCAAAAGCAAAACATCACAGAGAAATGATCATGAACCACCACAGATTACTGGAAAGCAGATACAGCAACTGGAAATATTGAATGCTGCTGAACTTACCACACATTTTGCCACCTACAATCACAGTGGAAAAGATCTGTAAATGTGTCTCTCTGATGTTAAACCGTGAACTTGCTGTAGTGACTATGGGAAAGGTCTTTGTAGGCTGCGCTGTGTTCACATAGCTGCTGCCAAAATTTATTGACATCAATGCAAATGGTGGCAAAAACAATCTGCCTCTCAGATGTACGTATACTCACACAGAAATGACTTTCACTATGAGAATGCGACTTGTGTTCAGGGAAGCCAAAGCTTACTGCGCAACTACTGAGTTCTCTGGAACTACAAAGGTTAAGGGTCTATGCTTTTCTTGTGGTTGAAGATTTCTCGGATCTCAGACTGCATCTTTGTGGGAGATACACCAGTATTTATTTATTTCATTTTCAAATAAAGAAAACATTTGTGAGAGTTGAGAAACTTGCCTCATAATGTATGAAACTGTGGAATTTGCAATATGATTAATTTTAGTAATGCAGTCAGCCTATAATTTCTTAGGAATGTAAACCGATCAGTTTATTAATCTGTCTTTATTGCACTGCAGCATGATGGAGATGATTCAATTTTTGCAACACCTCTCTCATTCTTCTTTTTATACTTTATACTTTATATCTTCCATTTCTTGGCATTTTGCAAAACCATTTGTATGAGTCAGCGTATTTTAGAAGGAACTTCAGCATCTGACTTGTTGCAGCATGGAAATGTCTGTTGGATGTTGTGGTGACTGAACTCTGGAAAGGAAATACTTAAAATATTTTTTATTGACTTTCTAATCTTGCCTTGGCTTTCATGTTGGGTAATAAGCTAGTTTATACAAATAAAACTACTTAAAGATACCAAGTGTTAAACCTTCTTAACTAAGTGCAACATCCTCACACGGTAAATTTCATGTTGATCAAGTTGTTAGATAGCGGTGTAATCTGACACTGCCTGTCAAATGTTTTCAGATTGTGCAGATGAAAGCAAATGTTTTTCTTTTTCTTTTTTTTTCTTTTTTACTCCCAAGTTCCAGTTTGTCTCTCCCGGTTTCTTGTCTTCTAGCTAACACCGACAGCAATAAACTGAGGAAGGTGAAGGTTACCATGCCATATACTTCCTCAGAGACATTTGAAGCCTACCTCTACACCTTTTCAAAATTTTGCAATGTCATACAACATCACAGGGCAGTGTAACACACTCGGTGAAAAGCAGTATCTACCCTCTTCCACATGCATGAACTTGGCTAGTGTTGCTGTGATTGACAGGACAGAGAGAGTATATCATTTTACTCCCTAAGCTCCCAGCCATGGAGAGCTGGATTCAAACTTGAGAGCTCCTGATGATAGTGATTTATAATTTTTTTTATTTTAAAATATATTTTTTTTATTATTTTTACAGATCTGCTGAAAAATTATGAATTGACTTTAAAAAATATGACTTTTTTAATTTAAGAGCCTATTGGTGTACAATTCTGGCTGGAACAATCTGCATAGACGTCATTTGTAATCCAAATAAATCTGATGTTTGTTTAGGTGTTAAAAAAAAAAAAAAAACCCCCCCTTGTTTTACTTAATCACTGTTGTTTTGTGGTTTTTTTTTTTTTTTTTTTAAAAAAAAAAAAAAAAAAAAAAAAAATGAAAATAATAAAAAATAAATTTTTATTTTTTAAAAAAAAATTTAGTTTCATTTTTAGAATTAGAAATGATTTCTGGTTATATTTTTGGAACTCTTTGAGACTGTACATTTGAAAAGGATTGAATAGAAGCTTGTAGAGGAACGGTGTTGTTACAGCTCAATGCTCAGGCAGGGTTAACAACTAGATATAGTAAATACAGTCACACATTTGTTGTACTGTTTATACCCAGTTCTCACCACTGCTTCCTTGAATCTCGCCTGGATGTTATGGACTTGTACGTAAAAACTGATGCTGTTATTATTATTATTATTATTATTATTATTATTATTATTATTATTGTTGTTGTTGTTTTGTTATTATGACACTCATACTGAAAGTCCTTTTGACAGACTTATAGTTCATACAGTATAACATACAGTTATAGAAGGAGTCATGTTTTATAATCGCTTCTGGTAACACCTGGAAGTGCTTCCCTTTTGAGTTTTCTCTCAAGGTGTCTTCCTGATGTTGTCACTGGAAGTTTTTCCTTTCCGTTGTCACCTCTGGATTACTTATTAGAGATCTTAATCTAAAGCTGTGTTGTGACAATGTAGATACTTTTAAACATGTTGAAATCTAAACACATTTAATTGAATTCACTACCAAGCCATGCACATTTTTCATAAAGTTTGTGATTGAGTGCCATGTTTACAACTGAGGCTAATCTCCATCGTGTCACCAGAGCTGAACAGTCAATTTGACAGCGTGACATGCAACTTGGGCGGCGGATGAAACATCAAAGCAGATGTTATTTTTGTTTTTATTTGCTCATATTGTGTACATCTGGAGAAGCATGTACCGTCATGTCGGTGTATTTGTAGCGTGTTCTGAACACAAACTTGTGATTGTCACAGGCATAACTGACTTTGCTTGAAAACCCAGTTCATATATGCAGTACATTCTTTTGTTTCACGTCTATTTACTTTTCTTCCGTTTTTGGCTTAGTGTTTGACCTCTGTACCACCCTGCTGGAGGCATCAACTCACCGCTTTCATTCAAGTCACTCTGTTTTCATTTAGCAGGCCATGATAGAACTGAAAACCAGTCTGCTTCATGATTACTGACAAATAAGGCTGTTGACAGATTCCAGCCCACGGTCGTCATTATTTTGAAACTTGGTGCTGTGTGTTCAGGTCTTTATGTTTCCTGGTTTCACTTAGACAAATTGAACCCATTGAACCCACGTCAGAGTCAGTCACACATTATAAGTCAGTGAAAGATTATTATAAGAAACAACAACAACAACAACAACAACAACAAAAAACCTGAAGTTGAGTATTAGCTCATACATGAAACCCGGGGTTGAAATCGTCAAATCTTATAATAGCGTAACTGCTGAAATATAGAAATTGGTCTTTCTATTTTAAAATTATTTTCTTTGTTTCTGATGCCATTTCATTGCAATTAGGTTGTTCTTTGAGGTTTTTATTTTACTCTGGCTTAATTATTTACTCTGCTATTGCAGTTGTTTTCAGACCCATTATATTTACACTTGTTGCAAGTGGCATACTGCCGTCAGATCAATAAAAATGCCTTTCCCTGCCTATGTGTTCAGTCAATGACAAAACCACTCCATATTCTTTAGAAGTGTTTATTATTTTTGCAACTCACCATGATTTGGCAAGCAAAATCTCTCTTTTGCAACACTGAATGAAAAAAAGGAGCTGAGTGCAAGTCAGAATGGGAAAAGCTTAATATGCTGCACACAGAACTCGCACAAACCAGATGTGGCATGTACTGTACACACAAAGACTTCACTGCTATATACACCACTGAGGATATTCCTTTACAAACACCAAAAAAAAAGAACATATCTAGTATATTTCATAGATAACTGGTTTGCATACTGTATGATGTGTAATAGCAAGTAGTTGGTATATTTTGTTAAAACTGCGAACTTCAAAACCTCTACTGCATCAACACTGGATGATATGACTGTTTCGAAAGTTTGGGGAGACCAGCTGCACATTTTCCACTGCAGATATTAATGCCTACCGCTTCCTCAAACGTTGTGTATACAAAAACACCAGGACATTTTCGTGTTCCAACACCCAAATATGGAAGGTAAAAAAAAAAAAAATCTGCTTGCAGCATGATTTGTATTTCTGTTTCCCTTTAAGCGTTTGCATTGGGTCCAGGACAGATATAAAAGCATCTGTACAGCACTCTGATTTAGGCTGAGGATGAATTATAATTGTGACATGAGCTAAAAGAGAAGGTCATGTAAAAGCCGAGATGTTTCAGACACCACAAAAATGATTCTGAAGATTTTAACAACATAAATGATTAATACCACATGTTGTATTAAAATCTTTCCTTTGTCACATTACAAACAACAAACCACAGAGAGCAAGTAACCAAGTGCAAATTTTTGTCTGCTTTGAGAAACGTGAATGAAAAATGACCACTGAAAAACATTTGGTTTCAATGAATGAACTTACACAATTTTGACTTTGAAATTCTAAGCTTTTGCCATGTTTGATTAAATTGAATTTATGTTTATAAGATCCAGAATATACATGGATGTGTGAACTTTACACAATACTGTTTAAAAGTAGAAAAGAGAGAGACTGTTATGCGTCTGAACTACAGAGAGTCGAGTCTTTGAAGCTCAATATAAAAAAGCAAAACAAAGAACAGTAAGATGGAACCTCGTAACTCTAAAGCCTGGTTTACACTGCACCAACTGAAGCCGACTGACACCGTCAATCAGCAGCATTTAAAACTTGGCCGTTGGATTTAAAATGTCGGTAAACAAAAGTGCTATATGTTCACACTGCCCCAACAGATACCAACAAACTTATTTTTAATAGACAGGACTGGTTTTTCAAATGGATTATCTACTTTTACCACAATCAAAACTGTACTATCACTAGTGTCTTTAAGTGTCATTCTTCACCTGAAAAGACAGAAACGAAAGAGGTTGTGGGTGAAGCCTTAATTGCTATGATGTGGGAGACAGGGCACTTGTTTAAATTTATGCAAAGAACTGCAACCAGAGGATGAGCAGAGCTTTGAAAAGGCTCGGTTTGCCAAGCAAAATGCAACTTACATTTGCATTAAAAATGCAAATGTGGGTTTTAAACCTTTGTTGCAATTTCACTTCTTACTTCATGAAACAGAATACGGAAAATGGCATACGGTTAGCGGACGATCCCGATTAAAACCCAAACACACGAGTAGATGATCCTCACCATGGGTCAAAATGAACTATTTTATTTATATAACATATTGATATATAATTTATCCTCTTTTTTTGGATTCATGCAAAAATCTGACGATTTAACACACCTATCACCCAGCTTTCGTTTCTATAGTGTTTTCAGGGACGCTTGCCTGATCGTTATAGCAGTGGTTTGTGCTAGGTCAGATCACAGTAGAGTTCATAATACACTGCTGGCTGACACCATTCGGTGAATACAAATGCCGACCAACGTCAACAGACGCCAACCAAAAGTTAACACACTGATCTGACAAAACCTGACAAACGTGTCTGTTGGTACAGTGTGAACTAGGCTTAACAAATTCTTATGTTTAGATGCAATGTAACTTTCTGTTGCACAAACGATGCCGAATCAAAAGACAATGCATGTGCAAAAAAAGCAATATTTTCAACACTTCACTCGGTTTCTTGCTTAATTCATAGTTTAGTTTAGATCCTAGTAAAACTCATATGATATGTATCACCTGATCCAAGTGTTTAATAGATGTGCTGTGATAGTAGCCTTGAAATGATCTGAGACAATGCGTAAATAGCACGTACTTTCACTCTGAAGACGGGGTGCAAATATACAGAACTACATTAAGGCATTTACAAAATGAATCAATTCTACGGTATGAGTTTGAGAAAAATCTACTAATCTGCAAACATACCAACATTTATTATGGATGTACTTAAAATGCTTATGGTTAGTATGTAATGAGGGCACCAAACAAAAAAATTACACCTTTCTTTTTCATGAAATTGCAGTCTTATTGAGTAAACCTGTGAACCTACACATTGTTGGAATTAAAAAATCATGCAGATAAAGGTCAAGAGTTTCAGTAACGTTCACATCAAACATCAGAACATGGGGGAAAATGTGATCTCGTTGACTCTAGCAGGTTTCTGACCGCATTTTTAATTTTTTTTGGACAGAGTGTTGTGGGTTAAAATCCCAGACGTTGAGCAGTTTCTCAAATAGAAAAACAACCCTGTCTGCCACCAACAACCATGACACGGTCAAAGTCACTTAGCTCATATTTTCCCCCCCACTTTAATGTTTTATGTGAACATTCCAGGAAGCTCTTGACCTGTATATACAGTAAATGATTTTATGCATTGTGCTGCCACCACATGATTGGCTGACTAGATAATTGAGTGAATGTTCTGGGGTATAGGTGTCACTAACAACTGGCCAGTGAGTGATACTCAATGTTTTTGTGATATACCTTGCATATTTATTAATGTTACACTACTGTCTTTCTTTATGGAATAGTTGGCTATTGTAGACAACAATAGTTCTGAAGTAATATTTAGTTCGATCATGGTTTGTGCTTCACATATTGAGGAGTGTACACACATGCCTTAAGAAGGCCTTATTCCTACACACACACACACACACACACACACACACACACACACACACACACACACACACACACACACACACACAAATGCACACATTCATTGTCTATTGTACATACAGTATAGTCCATCATTCTGTACAGAACTGATTTTTCTGTCAGTAGTTTCTGAATATGTGTAGTCTTTATATATTTTTTCTTTTCTGAAGTCTCTTGATGGGGTTGCAAGGTGGGGTTTTGGGTAACATTTCCACTTCACTGTGTCCACCTTTTCCCGGTTCATGACTAAGCTCTAGTAATTGCATGTTCTCCCCAAGTCCATGCAGGCATTCCACCAGGTCTCTGGTTTTCCCCATCTACCAAAAACATGCCAGTCGGTGGGTTAGGGACATAAATTTTCCCATAGATGTGAATGCATGCCTGAATGTGTATAAATATGATGTAAAGACTGGCAACCAATCCAGTGTGTATTCCTGCATCATGCCCAGTGTTTCTGAAATAAATTATATATCCACTGCTACACTGACCAAGATAAAGTGGTTACTGAATATTAATAAATGCATGAAATGTCTCCAGATTTCAACATGTCCCTTGGCCCGTGGTTTGCTGCTGGCTTTCACTGAGGGATGCCACAGAAAATTTTGCTCTGGAGAGCAGTGGACTCTGCAGGCACCATGCTCTCTAAGCGATGCGAGAGGCCATCTTGGGCTGTTGTCTTCACTGCCGCCTTGCCGAATCGGCAATGTAAGAGTGCACGCACATGCTGGAATGTGGACTTGCGGAAGATGATGAAGACCCAGGGGTCTACCACGGGGTTGAGGGCAGAGAAACGGAACGCCAGAAGGTTCCTTTCATCGTTGCCTGATCCTTGGCTGATGGCATTGACGAAGCCAAATATCTAAGAGAAAGAAAAAGAGAAAAAAAAGGAGAGTTAGGTTGGGTGAAAGATATTTAAAATATATTTTAAATGACTGAACACCAAAGCTCTTTTAAACCTCTACATGTCTAAGAAACCTTTATTAACTATTATTAATTACTTCAGTGTTTATTCTGTAAGAAATAAAATCATGTGTGCGGTTCTGGATGACTGCAATTGCCAAATATATCATAGTGTACCAATGACAGGTGAAAGGCAAGACAGCACAGTGTAGAATAATATGATTTTACAGACCAGTTTAATCATGTAATGGACTTGTATAAGATGGGTATTGTCAGGAAAACCAAATTAAAAAAGACAAATCTGTGTTATTATAGTCTGATCATGGACAGGATGTGCAACACATTCACAGCGTTGAATTGTGAGATGGACAAAATGTCTGGTTCTGGAAACACACATAACATGAACACAATATTTATTCTTTGTAATATACTGCCTGTACATTTCCCGTCACAACTGTCCAGTTGATCAGGGCAATAATTACAACTGTGTCCAGGTTTAAATCTTCAGTAAAATTACTCAGAAAAATATGTCTGATCTGCGATACAATGAATAAAATAAATGGACACAGCAAGTTTGGTTTGCTCTAGATATATTTGACTTTATTTGACTCTGTCCCCAAACAGAAGAGTTTAGATTCAGAGTCCATCACACAATGTGGCATGTGTTGAGAAAAGGGGATTACTGGCTGGCTAAATCATACTAATTAGTATTTTGGCTTGGACTGTGCTTTTTGAGAAGGTCATTTGTTTCAACAACCTGACACACTGCACATGCTACACATGAGGAGCCAAAAAAAAAAAAAGGTAAAAAGAAACCTTGCACTAAAAACATTTACAATGCAGAACTTACAGACACACAGTTCTCAAGGACTTACTGTTTAAGTTCTCGACTGTGGCACTGTGGCAGATCACATAAGTCCTTTCTAGGAAGGCTCTAGACCATTTCCATCACATAAAACACACTCTTTTCTCATATCAAACACGTCCGATGACTGTACAGAAGCTGAAGTCTCTGGACTGTTTGTGTTCTGCATAGATAGCTTAGGTCATGACTTTATTCTCCAAACCACAGCACCTGCACATGTGGTTGTTTTGTTTATTCAAACCCGAAACATGATTCCACAGAACCCATCAGGAGCTGCAAAAGCTGCCTCTGTTTAGAAGCATAAAGCTGCCTGCATACCTCCTGATGTCACTGTTTGCTTTTTCTAGCACAAGAACATGCCGGAATTGACGAAACATCAACAACACCTGACGTTTACAGCAGCATTTAATGGAAATCTTTGCCAGACTGTGTGAAAGGAAACAATCTACTCCTCCAAGCACGGAAATGCAGTTATTTATGGTGTGGGTCATTATGACATAACTTGTAAAATGTGCCATGTCCTGACAGGTGGTGTCACCATATATACAGACCAGGACAGACAGAGAACATAATATATTTCTTACTTTACTAGAAGGAGGACATTTTGAATAGAGCAGCAACAGACAGAGAAGGCCTGGAAAGAATGAGCGTGAAATGTGCCACCATGGAACACTGTATAACCACAGAGTTCAATTAATTTCACTTTAACATCGACAGGGAGCTACAGGAATTTCCATGAGCCATTAAGTGATGTTAATGACAGTGTCAGTATAGTGTCATACCATCTGGATGAAGTTCTGCTCCGACTTCTATTCAGCAATTCTGAATCAGTAGCTACCAACTCATCTGTGTGACATTACAAGAAGCCAGTGATTGTCACTGTTGCACGTCGTCAAAACAACTCCAGAAAACATGCCCCACCACATTCCCTGGCCTCATATGGTCCTCAGGCAGAAGCTCTCTATCCAGCCGTGGTCTACTAATCAAGTTCTGACACGACTGCTTGGGCACCATGGGACTTCCAGTGTCTCTTTAAATAAGCCCTTTAGGAGGAGTTGATAGTGTGGTTAACTGAAAAGAAACTAGTTAGAAAGTTTGTTTAGGGAAGTCTGTCAGCTGCCTTCTAAACTGAACATACAGCCACAAGACTGCAACCTCATTCACCCACAGTGTACCATCAGAACATACCACAAAATACACAGTGACCTGATACAATAACTCACCTTCACAGTACAGCAAAAAATACAATATGCACCTTAAAGGGATGCTATAATACAAGACAGGTTTGTATTTATTTATTTATTAGAATTTTCAATCACTGAATATACTTGGTCTTTTTGAAATGAACAAAATTTCATCCACAGGCGATAATTTAAGCAACTTTTATTTCAATGAACACCACAAAACCAAATTTTGGTGAAAAATGTCACAAAGTATGACTTTGCTCTCATTGAAAAAGCTGCTTTTCATCTAAAATGACTCCGAATCCAACCATTTCTGCGTAATATTTTGTTATGAAGGTGCACCTACAGAACGATAGTGCCGTCAACCAGTAGAGCAGGAATCTTTAAGAGTTTGGTTCCAACCCTACGACAAGTAACACACCTTTCTGTAGTGTTCAGAACCTCCCTTGCTCAATTGTTTTAGGTGTGCTTTGTTAAATTTGGCAAAGCAAGTAGATTTTCTGGAACAAGGCTGGGCATGCATTAAATTCCCTTACGACAATGTAGTAGGGTTTTTTTTTTTTTTTTGCCAGTTAACATTGGGCTAAATGCCAAAATGTGATAACTGTTATTTAGTAGTAGTAGTAATAATAATAATAATAATAATAATAATAATAATAATAATACAAAGAGCATATAGAAAATGCATCAATTATAGTACATAATGTTATTTAAAAAAACAGCCCAGGATTAGCAAGTGTCTTTTCTGAAGGGCTTTTTCAACATTGTATTTCAATTCTCAACTCACCAAAGCATCCTGTTCTCACATTTGTGTTTGTGACCTACTTTGTTGTGGTTTAACCTTTAACTGTAAATTCACTGGGCTAAAGGTTGGAGGTCTTATATATACCACTGAGTCAAGCAAGAACAGAACATGATTGGAAATAGCAAGGTTTAGAAACATCTTCACCAGAATGATACAACAAGCCTGTTTGCACTTGAATGGGTGTTGTGATGCAGCTGCAATTATATAATAGATTCCTGATTCCTTGCTTAAAAATAGTTTCATGGTGTACATGAAACTATACATAATTTACATCATTTATAAGAAGGTGAAATTTGCTTTAATCTTTAACCCCCGTTTGGACTCATGCCTTCTTAATATTTTTGTAAAATAAATTATTTTCTGAGTATATGAGAATACAGTATATGAGAAGTGTTACCAAAAAAATATTCCTTAAAAGTTTTCTTTCTTTCTTTTTCTTTTTCAAAAGTTGAAAAGTTGGGTCTGCATTGACCCCTACCTCATTATTATTATAAAGTGCTATCTGTGATGTATCATCACAAACCGCTTGAAGTATATTCAGCACTTATGGCTATTAAGGAGTCTTTTGATGACAGTGTAGATTTGTAACTGTTTGACCACTAATGGCACTGTTGACCGCCAAAGAATAAAGTGACTCCTTGAAAATTGTGCGCTGTGAAAACATTTGTATATTTCAACCACTGAAGAAGTCAATTTCAAATGATTCTCTACATGACAATAAACTACAAACTGTATCACATGACCAGTCATGTGCTCCACATCCCCATTCACAATCACTGAACCGATCAGCTTCACCTGTTCCCAACATTCCTCCAAATAACCTGGTCTTTTACACAGTCATTGTGAAGTCTTTCTGCTGGTATTTACTAGAGACATTATTGATTTTGCTTATTCTGTTTTGATTCTGCTTTAGTTTGGTTATTGATGCTTTCCCTGCCTGTTTGCTGATCACCTTACTTTCATGTTTTGAATCTGCTTTGCCCATACTGTACAACTTGTCTGCCTTGGGTGTTTTAATTGAATCCTTGCATTTGTATTAAACTTGTATATGCCTGACAGGCGTATACAAATAAAACAGAAACAAACCGTTGTGACAATTAGCAGTAGGGGAGAAAAAAAACAGCTCGGGAAGACAAATTCATATTGGAGAAGAATTAGTGCATGGCAGGATGCTTTATTCTTACCGAGAATTTCACACATATGCAGAGACAGAATGAAGTTGTATTGCTGGTAAGTGACCATGTCAATTAAACAAGCTAGTGGGCTCAATACAAATATCATGTTCTTCACATAACAAGCCAGATAAACAAAGCACCTTTCTAAAACTATCAGAAGGGAGTTTGTGAATATTTTGTGAGATAAGGAGGCCAGAAAATAACATGAAAAAGTGCTATAAGAAGTGTAAAATCTAACACTTTACAAAGTTTGACGGCAATTAAAATTGGACAGTGATTTAAAATGTGTTTGTTACACTAACTATTGTTAGTGTTGGTAAACTGTTGTGGTTGATCATAATAACATTCTCGGTGGTCACACAAATCTGGTGTTATTTTCCCATAAAAGCATGTCAAATTTTATTCCTTGCACAATTAATTTAATTAACACACTTGATATTTAATTAATTTGAACACATCTCCATCTTCACAATCATTTCATTAGAGTATACAGTTGCAATTAAAATTATTCAACCCCCCCCCTTGCAAATCAGGTTTATTGTCAAAATTTACAGACTTTCAGCTGTTTGCTATGAACAAATCAAACAAAAGCGATTGAAATAGTTCAACACAATGAATGCTTCAAGTGCTTTCCCCAAATTCAACTGAAAATGCAACTTAAAATGACAACCCCTTGAATAGAATCCATCACAACATCACAAATTTGCAAAACAGGTGTTGTCTCAAGCACACCTAATGCAACTAATCAAGGGCTTCATTAGTTGCACCAGGTGTGCTTGAGCTAG
Source organism: Ameiurus melas (assembly GCA_012411365.1). Classification (NCBI taxonomy): domain Eukaryota; kingdom Metazoa; phylum Chordata; class Actinopteri; order Siluriformes; family Ictaluridae; genus Ameiurus; species Ameiurus melas. The sequence goes on from CM022759.1 coordinate 24,039,106, forward strand.
AACACATGAAACACCTGAACTAGCTAGTATAATTTATGAAATACCTAGACGGAGCAGAAAAGGGAAGCCATCAATGGCTGCAACCAAATTTCTGAGAATACAGGTTGTGGAAAAACCCTCGATTGACTGCAAAAGACCTGCATCGAGACTTGGTGGCAACAGGCACTTTGGTTTTAGTAGGGACGTGTACCGAAACCTGGTATTAAAAAGGCTACAGTGCTAAAATATGAAAGACCATAGTATTATTAAGCTCTGAAGCTATTGCTCCTGTTTTTGCTACCGGAGAAATTAAGAAAATATATTTCCTGTTTATTCTTGCTAAATAAACGTTATCTTGCACATTTGATCTCAGCAACCATTTCTAATTTGTGATAACATTCAGACATTCGTCTGCATTTTCGTTATTCACAATCCAGAAGTGAGATCTCTCGTTCTCGGAGGCCGTCTGTCACACACAACAGTGAGAATGCGCACACAACACACAGAGCTCCTGCTTAATACATAGAGTGACGATGGTGGAGAGAAACAAACGCTCAAAGGTGTGGTTACACTTCACTAGAGTTGATGGAGACAGTGCTCATTGCCACAAGTGCAACAAGATTTTTGCTTGAAAGTGTGGAAACTTAAGCAGTCTGCCAAAGCATATTACAAAATTGCATTATGTGTAGACAGAGAAATGAAAAGTTTTCGACTGCCTAGCTAGCTTGTCTCTGGTTGCCCAGTCTATGTCGTGTAGGCCTATGTATGCTGGCAGCCTTCGCAAATAACTATGACACATAATCATCACATAATCTCTCGCGGCATCGAAACAATGTTTCTTTTTTCATAAAAAAACACAACACAAAGTACCGATAAGAATACCGTTAAAGTACCGGATCGATAAGCAGTATTGGTAAGAGTAGTAATACTGTTAAAACCTTAACAATACCCATACCTAGGATTCAGTGAGCACAGTATGGTGTGTATTAACGTAGAAAGTTTCCATGCCAGAACGCCAAGATGTACACCGCTACTGACCCAAAAGCACAAGAAACGTTGGCTCAACATCATATAAATAAGCCACAAAAGTTTTGGGGTTCTGTTCTGTAGAGAAACAAAACTGGAACTTTTTGGCACAGTGTATCAGCGGTATGTTTGGAGGAAGAAGAATGAAGAAAGAACACTCTGTCCACAGTCAATCATGGTGGTGGTTCAGTGATGCTCTGGGGCTGCTTTGCATCCTCTGGCACTGGAAACCTGCAGCGTGTGGAAGGCCAGATGGATTCATTGTAGTATCAGGAAATCCTAGGAGAAAACGTCAAGCCATCTGTGAGGAAGCTGAAGTTTGGTTTCCAACAGGATAATGGTTCCAAGCATTCCTCAAATTCCACCAAGGCTTAGTTGCAGAAGAAGTCCTGGAAGATTCACACCTGACTTGAACCCCATAGAAAATCTCTGGTGGGATTTGAAGAAGGCGGTTGCACGCAAACCCAAGAATATTACTGAACTGGAGGCCATTGCTCATGAGGAACGCTGCCAGAAGCTAAGCATTTCTTTTGCAGCAGGTCATAATAGCAAAAGGGTGCTCTACTAAGTACTAAAGATGCTTGCCAAGAAGGGGAGAAATATTTTTTGGTTGCATTTTTTGTTGAATTTGGGGAAACCCCTTTCATTGTGTCTGTAAATGTGCATGTGTGGTTCATTGGATTACAGTAATGATACCATTTTTTTATTACACTGGAAAAATCAAGGTTAGAAGAAGTATCCTGAATGTTCCATTAAATGTGTGAATTAGACTAAGATAGTAGGCATGAATTTGTGGTGTAAAAAACAAATAAACAAACAAAAAAAAGTTAATCAGACTTCCTATCATATCACAGGTACTGACATTGCAATTTGCACAAACCAGTTCCAGTTATTGCATAACTCTATCATGTGTCACTTTGTTAATATTATAAATTCTCCTAATTACTATTCCCTTTTGTTGATTTTCTTCAGATATGGATATTTTGCCCTAGCTTTAAAGGAAGGATGGATCAATAGAAGTAGCTCTAGGTTTTTTAAATTTACAGTACCCAGCTCAAAACACTTTGAATTATTGCAATCAATAACTTGCGCACTTAATGAATGCAATCTCTAGAATGTGCTTTTGGCCATGGCCTAAAATTACTTAAAACGTGTAAAGTGCTCTTAAAAGGTGATCAAAGAAGCTGGGAAATGATTCTGTGGGTGAAGCTGCTATCCAGTCAAGGCAGATGGCCTTTTTCTGCAACGTTCCTGCACAGTGAATTCTGCTCGCTCCACAGAATATAAAATTACACACAAAAACAAAACAACAGATTTCACTGATACTGTGTTCCAAGATAAAAACACCAGGCTTTGGTTACAGATAGAATAATGTGGTTGAAGAATCCCTCTTAAAGTGTAGACAAAATCCATTAATCAATAACACTTAGGTCTCAGTGTCTCATGTAAGATTCTTCTCCTCATTCTGTTTTGAACTCTGTTTCTGTATTCTTTTAATGCTGTATCGTCTATGCATGTTGACACCACTGTATTCCCACTGCTCGTTATCCTACAGTTATTATTCATGACGTCTGTGCATTAAATTCGTTATACAGTGCAGGCATGATGAGGTGCATGACGTCACTCCGGCCATGAAAAAGTGATGACTGTAGAATTAGATTTCCTCAATTAAAAGTGACTGTTGATATTGAAATACATTAAAAATGGATGCACAGGGCCAGTACAGTAATGATGTTAGTTGCTGCAGCACCCAGTTCTGGCTAGGTAGCCTAAAAATACCAGACTGACATGTCTATATTCAGCTCTGCTAAATAGATAACAAGGGGAAGAGCAGTCTTGGATATCACAATGCTGCTGTTAGCACATACTGCACTTCATTAATAATAAAAAAATATATACCTGCACAATCACAAGTCACAGGGTTATTGAAATAATCACACAAAAAAGAACATTTTGTCATTTGTAATTACATGCAGCACCCAGCCTGCAGCCAAATCATGGCCATGCTGATATTCAATACATCACTCGTATACTAACCCCTTAAAGTCCTGGCTTACTATTCAGTTATTAATTTAAAGCATATTACTCAGGAACTACTAAGAATAATAAGACAGGTATGTATTCTTACTAAGAATAATAAGACAGGTATGTATTCATGAGAATTGAGAATGTAATTCTGAAGCTGTTGACATGACCTGGGATTTTACAGGGTTGAACATTATGGTAGATACATACAGGAGGACAACTGTAGTAAACATTTCCTGTAAAGCTTGATAAGTGATACCAGTTGGACAGGCGTAAACTGTGAAATGTGCTCTTGATCCTGTAAGCGATATATCTTCCCTATACAAGATGACAATCAATGCTCTTGCCTTCTTGTTTTTATCATTTTTCCTGTCATGCATTATTAAACACCGACAAGCACTTTTATTTATTTTTTCATTAAGTTGATTCAGCAGAAATTGAAATGCAACTACTTTAAAACCTGACTTTCACCTGAAAATCTTTATACTATAATATGGATATTAATATTTCATGAGCACTCTGAAACAATCTGTTCTTAATAACCAGTAATTCTTCTAGGCTGTATATCCAGTAAACAGTTTTACTCTTCCTTCAGATAAACATGATGGATAATTGCTAGATATGTCCTTCTACTTGAAAAGGCAGTAGTATAAATAAGGAGGAAGTACTGTCTGGTATACGTTAACTTTACATACTATACACTAACTTTATGTACGAACTAGAGGACATGCATTACTGTTTGTTTTGTTGTTGTTGTTGTTTTTGTCTATTAAAAGTGATAACAGGTTACTGTTACTATACTGTTTTCAGCAACTGAAGCACTATAATAGTGCAAAGCAAAAGAAACACAAACAAACCACACTTCTGTAAAAATCCAAGAGTGTGGAAAACATTTCACACTATTTTTTGTGGCAATTTCCTTTGCTAAAACAACTTGCACACAGACTGATACTTTAAACATAACTTCCCATGCATTATATTATTTCTCTTTCTACTTGGTCCATGTTCTAGACAGATTAAGTTTAGCCTAAATCTGGTATAATTTTACTGTGGAATTTACTGGTTTCCTTATGACTAGCTTGCAACTGTGACTATTTAATGCACCCCTCCTCCAAATGAGGAGACTGCTTCTGACTCAGTAGTGATATGCCAAGCCTGACCGAAGTGCAGCCACTTCCTGGTAATGATGTGCAAATGACCCTTTAAGGTAGACAAGATCATAGAGTGTGTCAAAGATACTGGATTGTAATCAAATATAGTCTACATCCTGCAGCCTGTCTCAGAGCCTAAAGCGAACTGATTGCACACACTATACTGAAGTGAAGTACTGCATAAATGTTGCAGATGTGGGTTTCCGATAATGCTTTGTGGATAATGGTACTGCAGTGTAAAGACTTAACAGCTATATAGAAATGACATTTGCTCATCAACTGAATTGGTTCATACAATTAACACTTAATTCAACAGGTCCTTGTCAGTGTTGTATAAAATATCAAATATGCATAGTCATACTTCAGTAAAATAATCATACTTCAGTAAAATTATATTTAAACTCACTGGCCACTTTAGGAGCACCTGTACACCTACACAATCATGCAATTATCCAATCAGTCAATAATGTGGCAGCATTCACACCAAACATCAGAAGGGGAAAAATGTCATTTCAGTAACTCTGACCATGGGAAAGCATCGTCTGGTCTTTATCCAATCCTCAGCTATAGAGTTTTTGTGAGCCTGTGCCTACTATAGCCTTGGATTCCTGTTCTTGGCTGACAAGTTCTCAATGACTTTAACTGTGGCATTGTTGTTGGTACCAGATGGGCTGGTTTGATCTCCTGGGATTCTCACACACAACAGTCTCTAGAGTTTACACAGAATGGTGTGAAACACAAAAACATACAAAGGTGAGCATCAGTTCTGCAGGCAGAATTGCCTTGTTGATGAGAATAGCCAGAGTGGTCTGAGGCTGACAGGAAGGTTGTGGTAACGCAGATCTTTACAACTGTGGTGAGCAGAAAAGCATCTCAGAATGCACAAGAAAACTACGTGAAGAAATAAGTAGGTAGTTTAATCAACCCAACAAACAAACATACAATATTTAGTAACACTTTCATGAAGTCCATATTCATAACTAATTATAACTGCACTTATAATTCTTTGTAAATTGGCATTAATTCCCTGTAAGTGTTTTTTTTAAACATCTAATAATGATTCAAAGCTGTAATATTGTGTGAAAAATAAATAAATATAGTCAAATAGTTTCCTCATCTACCTTTTTTTTGTAATATCTGAATCAAAACTGTTATAAAATTATAAATACAATGTATGGGTATGTGTATGTGTATGTGTATGTGTGCGTCCCAGTATTTGAATTTGAAACATAATTTTTTGTCGACAAAACACACTAATATTTGCCAGTCATGTTGCTTAGCAACCAAAGCTTACTGTTATCGGACTACACTGTGTGCCAGAAGAATGGTTTATTGGGAATATTTGTCAAAATAAATTAAATAATAATTTTTTTTTAAAAAGCCCTAAGACACACATTAGCATGTTACACTGATTTTCTCATGGGTGAAGAGGGTTTCAGACACGCTGCTAGACATTTTCACTGTGGCAAATATTTGTGGTGTGTCGTTTATGAATAAGATAGCTCTTTGAGGTGAATGTTGCTCTGATGAACCATTGCAGTGATTGGACAGATGAGATTTAAGCATCAGATGTGACTTTCAGTGTTAAAATTGGCTATATTAAAATGAAAATGTAATGTATTAAAGTGTCTCCTTCATAATAACACTCTCACACCTGGACGGTTGACTTTAGACTGCTTAGCCAACCTGCTCCACGGTTTTTGTTTGATTCCTGCACAATCACACAGGACATTATTGTGCAAACACATAGCACAACATCCAGATCAGCATAAACACTGGCTCTGTGTCTTATAATTGCAAAAAAAAAGACCTGCTGAAAGGACAAGAGGGATAGATTGGACATATTGTGGGGCGGCTGTGGCACAGTTGGTATAGTGGGTTGTCCACTAATGGTAGGGTTGGCGGTTCGATTCCTGGGTGACTCCACATGCCGAAGTGTCCTTGGGCAAGACACTGAACCCCAAGTTGCTCCCGATGGCAAGCTAGTGCCTTGCATGGCGGCTCTGCTACCATTGGTGTGTGAGTGTGTGTGTGAATGGGTGAATGAGACACAGTGTAAAGCGCTTTGGATAAAAGCACTATATAAGTGCACATTTACCATTTACCATATTAAACTGGGTCTCAATGGAAGGATGAAGGGAAATGTGTTTAGGCCAGAGCAAGGCTCGATTCACACTAATGCTTGTCTGTTTTGCAAGTCAGCACGTCTGGGCAGAGCATCACCTTGTGCTTCCACACAGGAAGAGTCCGTGGAGCCAAATGCATATTGCATGATAATGGAACTACAAAATGGAAATAACTCCAGGAGCCAACATGCTTTTAGGAATGAAGGCTGACCTGGAGGATTTTCATTAGCTCAGGGACTTTCCATGGATTCAAAATGCTGATAATTTTTCATCAGATGGCTTTTAATTTGGTTTGAGATTTTGTTCACTCCAGTGTTTATGCTGGCATTGCTGTTATAAATGGCAAGAGAAAGATTTCAGGGATTGTGGTGTGGAATATTACTTTCTGGGTAAACAAAAAAGAGCACGAGCAGCTGCGGTACCGTTCAGATCAAGTAATACCACATATTAGAAGCAACAACATCAAAAAACAAGGTTTTATGGATATCCGCCATTAGTGGGTAAACTGTATGCAGATTGTTTTACATTACCTATCCCAAATACACACAAGCATTAATAAATGATGGACAGTTAATATTTGTTTCATCAACATCACCAAAGTGGTTACAACATGCTGAATACAGAATTGTGTTGAACCTAGTTTAGAATGTGACAAAGCCAATAAAGCCCAGATCAATCTATCCAATATCCTGTAAGAATTTAAGTGTACACAGAGTCAGGAAAAGTCTAAAGGTTTCCAAAGCACATTTATGTGACCCCATTAACCCCCCGGCCCCGACATTCTACTAACAATGAATAGACTCCATAATAGACTCAATCAGCCTCCAGAAGTCAAGAACACTTCAAATTAAGACATCTGAAACATTGGCAAGATGAAAAGTTGCACACAGACCATCAAATGCATGCATGTTTTATATTAAAATCCAATCTGTCTGATAACTGCACTGAGCTTGTTTTACACTACAATCCTCTCAGAGAGGATGATTTGCTAATCAAGCAAATGAATGTAAATGGATCTGACCTGTATGAGGTACATCCAAGCCCAACATAGTGCTGATTAATATCAGAGAAATGGGACTTTCACAGTGTTCGTCAGTTTAAGTCTGACAGTCATTTACGAAGAAGGAAATCTTTAGATGTAAGCTTGATAATGTAGACATCCAATGTCAGGTAAACAGTGGCATCCAGGTCACCAAGGCAGACACGAAAAAATGATCAATTAAAACTTAACTATCAGTATTATAACAGTGATTATACAGTATTTATAGTAGGGATTTTCCACAGCAGATTTTTCCTCAGCAGTTTGAGCATTATTTGGGAAATAGTTTAAAAGAAAGAGCAATAAACAGTACAAATCTAAATTCTATCAATATTGTGTGTGAGCCGTTTTTGACCTGACCCCCCCAACACACACACACACACACACTCACACACACCGATCAGCTATAACATTAAAACCACTGAGATGTGAATATCTTTGCTTATTACAATGGCACCTATCAAGGGGTGGGATATTAGTCAGCAAGTGAACAGTCAGTTCTTGAAGTTGATGTGTTGGAAGTAAGAAAAATGGGCAAGCGTAAAGATCTGAGCGACTTTAGTGTGCCAAATTATGACGCCAAGATGATTGGGTCAGAGCATCTCCAAAACAGCAGGTCTTGTGGAGTGTTCCTGGTATGCAGTGATTAGTACGTACCAAAATGCTCTAAGGAAGGACAACCAGTGAACTGGTGACAGTGTCATGGGCGCCCAAGCCTCATTTATGCGCATGGGGAGTAAAGGATAGATCGTCTGGTCTGATTCCACAGAAGAGCTACTGTAGCACAAATTGCTGATTAAATTGCTGAAAAAGTCAATGCTGGCGATGATAGAAAGGAGCCAGAACACACAGTGCATCGCAGCTTGCTGTGTATGGGGCTGCATAGCAGCAGACTGGTCAGAGTGCCCATACTGACCCCTGTCCATCGCCGAAAGCACCTACAATGGACATGGGAGCATCAGAACTGGACCAGGGATCAATGGAAGAAGGTGGCCTGGTCTGATGAATCATGTTTTCCTTTACATCATATGGACGGCCAGATACGTGTACATTGCATACTTAGGGAAGAGATGGCACCAGGATTCACTATGGGAAGAAGGAAAGCTGGTGCAGGCAGTGTGATGCTCTGGGCAATGTTCTGCTGGCATTCATGTGGATGTTACTTTGACACGTACCACCTATCTAAACATTGTTGCAGACCATGTATACCCCTTCATGGGGTTAAAAAATTGGTTCAGGAATGGTTTAAGAATTGACTTGGCCTCCATATTCCCCAGATCTCAAGACAATTGAGCATCTGTGGTATTTGCTGGATAAATAAGTCCAATCCATGGAGGCCAAACACCTTACAGTACTTAAAGCCATTTAATTCGAGGGACCACTCAAACACCCAGGTACACACTCAATCATTTGATTGAGTATGTTCAATCAAAAAATTAGATTATGATAGGTTATAATTTCCAGCTCTGTAACTAAATAAAAAAGACCCACTGGCTATGTTTCGTGGACCCCAATGCTTTAGAGAACCATAAATAGTTTTTCTGTGCTATTGCTCTAAAGAACCATTTCTGGCACTTACTACTGAGAGTGACCTTTCCTTTGAATTTACATTGACCTCAGTGAATGATGAGATGTCTTCCAAATACAACTCCAATTCCGAAAAAGTTGGGTCACTGTGTAAAATGTAAATGAAATGAGCTGAGATATTTATAGTCTTTGCAATTTTACATTGAGGAACGTTATTCTGAAATTGTTCCAAGAATTGTAGACGCTGCGTTTCGCAGATTGGTGAACCTCTGCCCATCTTTACTTCTGAAAGACTCTGCCTCTCTAAGATATTCTTTGTCTACCCAATCATGTTACTGACCTGTTTTCAATTAACCTCCAGCTGTTTCTTTTTAGTATCAATAACTTTTCCAGCCTTTTGTTGCCCCCGTCCCAACTTTTTTGAGACGTCTTGGCCATGAAATTCAAAAAAAAATTTCTTAAAATGATACATTTACTCAGTTTAAACATTAGATATGTTTACTATGTTCTATTGCGAAAAAAATTTTTGTTTTTATAAATTTTAAAATTTTTTTTTTTTTTTTTTTTATTTATTTATAACATTTTCCTTTTTTTTTTTTTGGTTTTTTTTTAAAATTTTTTTTTTTTTGTGTTTTTTTTTTTATAAATAAGTTTTTTTTTTTTTTTTTTTTTTATCACAAAAAAAAATATATTTTACCCCCACCCCCCAAACCACACACCTCTTTTTTTTTTTTTTTTTTTTTTTATTTTTAAACTAAAACCCCCCCCACACCCCCCCCCCCCCCCCCCCAAAAAAAAAAAAAAAAAAAAAAAAAAAAAAAAAAAAAAAAAAAAAAAAATTTTTTTTTTTTTCTTCCTTCCTTCTTTTTTTTTTTTTTATAAAAAAAAAAAAAAAAAAAAACACAACACAACAAAAAAAAAAAAAAAAAAAAAAAAACCAAATATATTTTTTTATTTTTTTCAAACACACATTTCCCAAACATATAAATAAAACACAACATCTTAATAAAAATTACATCTCCCAAAAAAACAAAAAAAAAAATTTTTTTTTAAAAAAAAACACAACATTTTAAAAACCAACAAAAAAAAAAAAAAAAAAACCCCCAAAAAAAAAAAACAAAAACACAACACCAAAAAACAAAAAAAAAAAACAAAAAAAAAAAAAAAAAAAAAAAAAAAAAAAAAAAAAAAAAAAAAAAAAAAAAAAACCAAAAAAATAAAAAAAAAAAAAAAAAAAAAAAAAAACAAAAAAACACAAATCTTTTTTACTATTTTTTTTTTTTTTTTTTTTTTTTTTTTTTTTTTTTTTTTTTTTTTTTTTTTTTTTTTTTTTTTTTTTTTTTTTTTTTTTTTTTTTTTTTTTTTTTTTTTTTTTTTTTTTTTTTTTAAAATAATTTATTTTTCTTCCTTACTTTTAATACCCAACTCTAAAAAACAAAATTTTTTTTTTTTTTTTTTTTTTTTTTTTTTTTTTTTTTTTTTTTTTTTTTTTTTTTTTTTTTTTTTCCTTAAAAAATAAATAAATTTTTTTTTTTTTTTTTTTTTTTTTTTTTTTTTTTTTTTTTTTTTTTTTTTTTTTTTTTTTTTATATATTTTTATAATATAATTTTTACTTATTTTTTTTTTTTTTTTTTTATTTTTTTTTTTTATATTTTTATATTTTTTTTTTTTTTTATTTTTTTCTTTCCATAACATATAATTTAATTTTATTTTTTATTATATTTTTTTTATCTTCATTTTATAAATATTTTTTTTTTTAAAATACACCAAAAAAAATTAACAAGGATTTGCACCTTTAGATCCTGCCTGGCTCCATGACAGAGAAGTTCTGTGGTCTGGAGTATTTAAACTCTACCGCAACATGAAGTGTTTTTAAGCGGTTATTATATTATATTGTGACTCTAAATACCAAAAAATAGAAAAGATATCAACCGTTCCTGTTTTCAGAGTAATTTCTCTAACAAAAATGTAGTTTCCAGATGTTACAATTCCTGACATCACTATATATCATCCTTTTTGGAGGCTCAATTGAGTCAGTGGTGCAGATGGGAACATGTCATCACTGACGGTTACTAACAGCATGGTGAACAAGTCTAAAGCTCTGTTTACTTACTGGAATGAATTCGTGATTTGCCAGTAAAGTTCCTTAGCAGCAGCTGTCATTTTCCATAATAGCTGTACATGTACAAACACACACCACCTAATTCACTGTTCCTCTTCAGCTAACACTCTCTTTGACCCCAAGAAATCACAGCGGACAAATTGCATAAATGTCACAACCATATCTATTCAATCCCCTCAAATGTTATCTCCACACTACCGGCTCAACAGTGTACTTTTCTTTTGTCCAAGAAATCTAATACTCATATCTATAACAGAGTCAGTCTGTGATGAGGTCAGCTGTAGTTGGGCAGCTGTAATTACACACAGCTCAACAAAACCGCGACCTATTCATCTTTCTAGTTCTTCGTTTCTTGTTACCCACATATGTAGGCCACATACTATATGCAGAAAGCTGTGATGCACTGTGTGTCCTGACACCTTTCTATCAACGCCAGCATGAACTTTTTCAGCAATTTGTGCTACAGTAGCTCTTCTGTGGGATCGGACCAGACGGGCTAGCCTTCGCTCCCCACGCGCATCAATGAGCCTTGGGCGCCTATGACCCCCGTCGCCAGTTCTCCGGTTGTCCTCCCTTGGACCACTTTTGGTAGGTACTAATCACTGCATACCAGGAACACCCCACAAGACCTGCTGTTTTGGAGATGCTCTGACCCTGTCATCTAACCATAACAATGTGGCCCTTGTCAATACACTTTCCGTGCTTCCAACACATCAACTTCGAGAACTGCCTGTTCACTTGCTACCTAATTTATCCCAAACTTTAACAGGTGCCATTGTAATGAGAGAATCAGTTATACACTTCACCTGTCACTGGTTTTTAGGTTATGGCTGATCATTGTTGGCTGAGCATTGTATGTATATCTTATGTGTATATCATTAAGTTTCAGTTGAACAGTACACATTGCACAGTCACAGCAAAAATAACCTTTTTAGAGGTGGAAAATAATATAGTATTTAAAGTACTTTAAGACATAATAAAAGTCCACAAAAATAGACGCCACTACTGATAAATGCTGAGACACTAAATAAAGTCACCAGGCTCTTTACACTCCTTTCAGATAAGAAAATCTCCCAGGGAAGTTTATATTCAGATTTAAATGGGCAAACAAGACATGGGTTGTGGATATGATTTAAATCCCCAGAAATGTAAAATTGACTCTATAATTATAACTTAAAACAACATCATTTATTAAATACATGGCAACTCTTTCATAATATCCCATTATCCACCAACTATGGATAAAATATAAATGCCTGGTCACTCGTAAATCTTCAGAAAGTCATAAAACAATCTTACATTAACAACCATATTTATAGAGAGATAAAATATATTATCTACAACATTTGCAGTACTTCATTCTCATGGTTGTCTTAATCCATTAAACTACTAGCCCTAAATGGCCATACTTTAAAATTTTGTTTTCTTTGATGCTTTCTCATGATCTCGACATAACAAGTTGTTTTCTTACCCCAAGATGTTTCTTCTTATCCCGACAAAATCTTGCGCCTTGTGAATGGGACTGGTGTTACATTGCACATTGGCATCTTCGCCATCATAAATGTAATAATTGTCCGCTGTAGAGATAGCCTTTATCTCCGCATTAAGAGAGACGGATGTCCCATTCTCAAGTGTCTGACGGTAATGTGGAAGTCGTCAATCCTGCAGGGATGAGATATTTTCGTAGGCCACCCCAGAAGTTAGCATCACCCTGATTTCCTCCAGAAAAACCCAACAGGATTTTTCCACAGGCTTTTACATGATTGCAGAAAATAAACTCTGTGTCCAACAAAAGTTTATGATTCTTACACGTTTTGTTCATCAAGATTATCTTCACACAACACGAACTAGACCACGGTCGCATGACTTCAACATCACAGCTAAACTTCTGACAACTTTTTCAATCTTAATACTATAAATTGATACATCTAAAGTAGGAAAGTTTGAGTTGGAATAGTTTGCAAGAGCGCGAGTATAAACACAATGAGGCTGCAGTAGATGAGATTTCCTGTTCGGCGTGATGACGTCTAATGTACCCGACAACCTCCGTAGTCCCATTTAGCCACTTATTTGCAACTTTTTCAAGACACGTAAAAGCTTTAAAAAAAAATCACGAGTGAGGTATTACTGATGTATTTTAAGTCATAGACTAAAATGTAAAATTATCTTGAGCTTGTGTTAACCACAGACCTTATTTCAGGCATTTACCCAAAAACCCATTCAATAATCCCATTGTCTTCGGGACGATGGATGTCTAGTACACAGAAAAATTAATTTGAGATTATGAGAAAACAAGAAAAGAAAAATTAACAATGCATGGCTGCTTAGGGCTTGTATTGATATAGGGTGCTTTGTTATTAAGAAACGTATATCCACACAAAGCAATTTGTGTGTGTGTGTGTGTGTGTGAGAGAAGAGAGAGAGAGAGAGTTGTATGGTCTCCCTGGTCTTGAATTATTGAAAGTAACTGTCCAGAACATTAGCAAGATGGCCACTGAGTTGTCAGGCCAGTTGTCGGGAACCTATGGCTTGTGAGAACATGTGGCTCTGGCAAAAATCGTGTTGCTCGCCCGGTGTCTCACCCTTCACCAACTTATCAAAGTTCAAATCTAAGACACATCGCTAGAGGTCAGTTTCCTGTAGAAAATGCTAATTCAATTATAATTCCTTTGTTGTACAGCCTACCGAGGTTAATGAAAATTCAGATTACAATAAAAGATTTCAAGTCGTTCCAGCCAGTGCAGGTTTGCAGTGCTGTGCACATGTGTCACTGCACCAATCCACTCACGTTTCTATGGTAACCTATCATGCCGGAAAAAAAGAATTCCGAGGAGCATCAAAAATGTAAAAATTGGCAGGACTGAAACATGTGCTTTTATTGAAAGCTTTGGTCCTCTGCTGTGTCTAATTTACACAGAACGTATTGCCTCGTTTAAAAAATCAAATGTTAAGAGAGATTTTGCTTTTGCAGCAAAGTACCTGGTGGACGAAAGCCGAAGGACGGCGCGGAGCTCCAACATAAACTGCAAGCCAGACAGCAGCAGCTGCAAGCGAGGAAACCTGAATGCTGCCAACCTTAATGGCTCATTGGAGATAGTAATACAAGGAAAACGTTTTACTGACGGAGGATATATCATGCGTGTTGAGTATGGCGACTGAACTGTTTGCAGATTTCCCCGAACAAGGAGGAAATCGTTCAAAAAATAAAAGACGTGCCCTTGGAATGTGAGACAAAGAGGGAAAAGAACATAGATACACACACATGCGCGCACACATACAGAGAAAGAGAGAGAGAGAGAGAGAGAGGGAGAAGTTTTATGATGCTCAGGTGGGAACTTAACCTCAAAGTGAAAGCACAATTAATTCCATATTGCAACATGTTACCTATTGTTTGGTGCATATTTGTTTGTTTTTGAGTTGTCTATGGACCTAAGAAAAGTTATTGTTATTGGAAAACCATGTTTTTTATCATAGCAAAATATTAATATTTTAAATGGCTCTTTCGAAAACAAATGCAATTACCAAAAATGAAAAGAAAAAAGACTAAAAAAATTAAAAAAGGGTCCTGACTCCTAGGTTAGGCTTTAGTAGAAGGCTTTTGTTTTTGTAAATAGTTGAATCACGTTCAAGTAATTGGGCTTACTGAAAGTTTGGACTAGTCATCCAACCACAATCACAACCATAACAACCACATAATCAACATTCATTAAAACATTGCTGTGATTCTCAGCAAAAGTTCAGCCTTAATTCTTCAATTTTGTTTGATTAACCCTATAGAGCTGGAAGCACAATTACCACACATCAATAGTGATCACCAATTATTCACACTATCATTGATCTCAATGGTATTACGGGTATTAAATTATAGGTAAGAAGATTGTTGATCGATTTCTACGGATTTACAAGCAGTCACTTAGCTAACGAAAGGAGAGTCAGATATATACAAATGTTTGTTTTTTTTTAAAACAGTGAACAAACCACAATTGTAACAACCATGAATATAATCATTTTAATCAACCAATCAATCAGTAGGGCCATTTCCGTGGTTCTGGAAAAGTGCTTAAATGAACACAGAACTCTTTAGGCCTTAGTAATAGTTTCAGATGAACAAAAAAGGACAGCAATAATAATTATTCAACTCATACCCCACCACTGTTACTAATTATAATCATTCATATGTTGAAGTTTTGTGATGAGATGTTTATTTTTTAACATTAATGGAATGAGTCTCCAGTGTCAGCGTTTTGTAACAGTCGGATGTAAAGCTGTAACTCCAGGGTTTTCTGCCACAGGAAAACTTCTTGGTAACAAGCTGCATTTTGTCTTATTAATTTCAAGAAAATGTTAGGGGATTTTCTGTTTATTTTCTGTTTATAGCTGTTATAAGGTAATTGATCAGAGAAATTATGGTTGTTCCACAACATTAAATGTAATTGTAAATGGCTAAAAAGTATGCCATTTAAAAAAATGTAATAAATAAAAACAATTAGACAGCAAATTGTTTTGGTATTAGATGAATAAAACATTTTGAGACATCATATTGACGTTGGGCTGCATCAAACAACCCCATTATTAATTATTTTCCTATAACAATATGCCCCTTCATGTTTTATTCCTTACTTTTATTCCTCTTCATGAATGAAGAGTTATTGATGGATGAGTAATAGCAATAGCTGTTTCTGTTAGCATGCTCCTAGAAACCGTATCCAACTGTGTCATCTTAGAAATCAATTCCAGATGGCGCGTCATCTTTCAACACAGTCATTCTGCAAATAACTCACACAACAGAAATGCCCAAGTCTTGAACAAATTCCTGTGGAGCAGGGAAAATAATGTGTTTTTTGCATGATTTGATGTTGTGAAAATCACTTGGCTCAATGTGTCTGTCGATGTTGTTTTTTCTTTATTTACTTTTATGCATGAAAGCAGTTCCAATGCTCCATTACTCAAGTTTATTTTGTCAAAGGGTAACAGATTTAAGAACCATGAATTTACTAAGTCATTATAAAGTCTTTTCTCTGAACTACCTCAGTGCACAATATCCCAAAAGGCTTTAAATCAACAAATAGTTGATTGCGGTCTAAAAGGTATGCAAGTCTCTACCGTTTGGACGCATTTTATCCAAATCCCAGCATTTCAATTATAGGAACTCATGAGTCATTCCCTTATTCACTACGCAATAACAAGATACAGTAGGATCAGTGTGGACTTCAGGTTTTCACATTTCATATAATACATTTCATATAAAGGGTAACAAGTCCTAACCCTTATTCTATGCTTAAAATAAACCAATTAGCATGGGCAGGTTTCTAAAACAAAGGCTTCAGACATTATCACACTTAGCTCCTTACACTCTGATACATTTACTCTGATATTGATCTTACTGATGATATATGCGTTAAAAAAGACAGCAGTCTGCTAATCAATTTTAATATGGTTAAAGAGCAGCATGTTAGCTAATAAAAGAAAGCAGCCCAGTGGTGAAAGCTCTTTGTTGATGTGATTGTGATAGCTGTGCTGCTGAGTCTGGCCAATTGATAAGTATAATTTTGCATTATCAGCATAGTGATGTGAAAGCCAACAAGAGAATGTATATAAAAGGAAGAAGAAGCAAAAAAACAGGGGGTTTATTACAGAACCTTTTGGGACTTTTTAGACTATGAAGGAAGAGCCTGCCCACAACACTTTCACCCAGTTGTCCTCTGGTGGTCAGATGAGACCAAAATGGAGCTCTTTGACATCAACTAAACTCGCCGTGTTTGGAGGAGGAGGAAGAATGCTGCCTATGACCCCAAGAACACCATCCCCACCGTCAAACATGGAGGTGGAAACATTATGCTTTGGGGGTGTCAAAGGGACGATGGACCGTCAAATCTTGGGTGAGAACCTCCTTCCCTCAGTCAGGGCATTGAAAATTAAAAGTAATTACTAATTCATTACCAAGTACTAAGTCATGTTTTGCAGAGGGGTCAAATACATATTTCCCTCATTAAAATGCAAATCGATTTATAAAATTTTTGACATGCGTTTTTCTGGATGTTTTTGTTGTTATTCTGTCTCTGTTTTTGTTGTTATTCTGCATTTTAAAGTAATGAATTTTCTCTTCATTTTAGTGCTATGGTGGTCTAGCTATTATTAAAGGTCACTGAAGGTCACTTAAACCTGATATTTGTGTTTGTGTAAACTCATCTTGAATAACCACTTTATCCTGGTCATGGCTGAGAAGAATTTTACAACACCAATTAATAAGTTAATAAGTTATTCATTACAAGTTACTAAACATGAATAGGAAGCCTGTACCATGTACAGAACCTGGCTTCTGCTTTTGACCACCGGATTTTTCTACAGCCTAACACTATCAATTATATTAAATGCTATAAATTAAACACTTATGCAAACATGGACGTGAAAACCTTATGTTAGAATCTTAAAAACATGGCTATCTCACACAAATGGTTCCTCAACATATATTTTGAGCTTATTTCATAACCAAGGTTTGCACTAAAACCATCTTAACAGGATATATCACTTGGTTACTAGGTAATGGTTTGTTTTGCTAAACATCAATGTTAGAAAAAGGTGTGACCTTTTAGTTAAACACCATATTAATTAATCCTAATTTATTTTGTCTTACACATCACCTGTACAAACATCTATTATCTCTTAGCACAGAGCAAGATGAAAGCTTGCTGTATACAACATGTAAGATCATGTATTTTCATAGAAAGTAAAGTACAAGATCAACAGACTAATCAAAATTTTGAGTGGCTTTTTTCCCCATTTTCCCTGGTTCCAACACTAATTTATCCCAACCCATGACAGTTGCCAAGGAGTGTGTGCCTCTGCAATGGAAAAAAGCTTACCAACCCTACCACCTGTCCTAATGATGAGAACCTTTCATGCACTGTTAACCTTTATAGAATTCACGGCTTAAGACCGATAAAGAAGAAAGAAAGAAAAGAAGAAAAAAAACAACAGGAAACCATACGTGCTGTAAAGCACTGGACTGAATTTTTCCCTGGTTGCAAAAAAATTACAATAAACCGTACAGGATACTGTGTAATAGGAGTCAAGGCTAATGTAGGTGTTCGTTTGTTGAGCAAACAGCAATTGCTATAGCAGGCATGCTATAAATTAACTTCAGATGACAAACGTTCAAGGCTGCAATAAAACACCTGTAGGCTGAGGTGATATCATGTTCTGCATAATGTGCTATAAATGTGGAACTGCACTCCATGATTACTTTAGAAGGTATAAAGGGACATTAAAAGACTCATTCAGCCACAAGGGGTATAGTGAGGTCGGGTACTGATGTCAGTGAAGAAGGCCACAGTTAGTTACGGTCCACTAGTGTGATTAGACAAGCAGCGTTCCAATAGTGCTGATACTGCTAGTATAACAGCACCGGTAAATTTCATTGTTTGTAACACACCCTTTGTCTGTGTTTCACACCACATGATTACATAGGGCGGCTGTGGCGCAGATGGTAGAGCGGGTTGTCCACTAATCGTCGGGTTCGATTCCCGGCCCGGCCTTTGGCAACTGAACCCCAAGTTGCTCCCGATGGCAAGTTAGCGCCTTGCATGGGAGCTCTTCTACCATTGGTGTGTGTGAGTGTGAATGAGAGTGTAAAGCTGTAAAGTTTGTTCCGCAAGGCTGTTTGCATATAACATCTTCTAACTATCAATATTAGCGTATACCCTCGGTAAACCTGCTTGTTTTGCTTCTTGAGAAGTCCCTAATCAATTCTTGTGTTAGCTTTCCCTTTAAATGTATTGTTTTTGTGAAACTCTTGGATTTTTTAACCCTTCCCCACCTGACACCTGCAATCAACCACCATCACCACCGTCATCAACTGAAGACAGGGATGCAATAGGTCAGCAATAATACTCATATAGACTATGTTATTCAAATGAAGCTTGATCGCTATTGAGAGGCCAAAAATTTTCCAAGAAACCACCATTACACAACCACCACTGAACTGTTGATGCAAGGCAGATTGGGTCAATGGATTCATGCTTTTGATTACAAGATCTACACATCAGGTTCCACTCCTGTCAGCCAAGAACAAGAATATGAGGCTATCATGGGCACAGGCGAACCCAAAGTAGACAGTTGAAGAGCAGAAAACAAATCACCTGGTCATTTTCCAATCTTCAACTGTCCTGTTTCCTGTTACTGTAGCCTCAGATTCTTGTTCTTAGCTGACAGGAGTGGAACCAACATGGCCTTCAGCTTTGAAGCTCATCCGCCTCAAGGTAAAAAAAATTTAAAGGTCTGAAATGTTGTGCATTCTGAGATGCATTCCTGCTCACCACGGTTGCAAAGAGTGGTTATTTGAGTTGAGCATGATTTATTTTATTTGTTTTGCATTGCACTGCTGCCATATAATTGGCTAAGTGGATCAATGCATGAATGTACAGGTGTTTATAATAAAGTGTATGTAGGTAATGAGTTGAAGCCATTCTTCCATCTTAAAACTTCTGGTCTTATATTTAAATTTACAGTTCCTCACAAGACTTCTATGTAGTATATAATCAGCTTCTCATGTTGCTGTCAACGGGGATTGCTGCATCTATCTGCTATGTACTGTGGTTTTCTCCTTGCTATCGCTTAATGCTATCTCTGGTTGAATCAATTTTTTTTGTTTAAATGTTCATATGTGGAACTCCCTTAAATTCCACATTTTCCAGCCACTGATACATTTTTCCCATGTCAGCGGCCATGTCTGTTTGTCGTACATTCCATGGAGTTATTTATCGTGCCACAGCATGTTTCCAAGTTATAATTATCCTGTATCTGTTTGAGCAATTCTGTTAATAGATATTTGATGTTGTCATGAATGCTTCATGCCAAAACAGCGTATATATATATATATATATATATTATATATATATATATATATATATATATATATATATATATATATATATACAGTGCCTTGCGAAAGTATTCGGCCCCCTTGAACTTTTCAACCTTTTGCCACATTTCAGGCTTCAAACATAAAGATATAAAATTTTTAGTTTTTGTGAAGAATCACCAACAAGTGGGACACAATTGTGAAGTGGAACGAAATCTATTGGATATTTTAAACTTTTATAGCAAATAAAAAACTGAAAAGTGGTGCGTGCAAAATTATTCGGCCTCTTTTACTTTCAGTGCAGCAAACTCATCCAGAAGTTCAGCGAGGATCTCTGAATGATCCAATGTTGTCCGAAATGACTGATGGTGATAAATAGAATTTGGATACAAAAAGATTTCCCAAGCTTTAAACATCCCAAGGAGCACTGTGCAAGCAATCATTTTGAAATGGAAGGAGTATCAGACCACTGCAAATCTACCAAGACCTGGCCGTCCCTCTAAACTTTCAGCTCAGACAAGGAGAAGACTGATCAGAGATGCAGCCAAGAGGCCCATGATCACTCTGGATGAACTGCAGAGAACTACAGCTGAGGTCGGAGAGTCTGTCCATAGGACAACAATCAGTTGTACACTGCACAAATCTGGCCTTTATGGAAGAGTGGCAAGAAGAAAGCCATTTCTCAAAGATATCCATAAAAAGCCGCCTGGGAGACATACCAAACATGTGGAAGAAGGTGCTCTGGTCAGATGAAACCAAAATCTAACTTTTTGCCCACAATGCAAAACGATATGTTTGGTGTAAAAGCAACACAGCTCATCACCCTCAACACACCGTCCCCACTGTCAAACATGGTGGTGGCAGCATCATGGTTTGGGCCTGCTTTTCTTCAGCAGGGACAGGGAAGATGGTTAAAATTGAGGGGAAGATGGATGCAGCCAAATACAGGACCATTCTGGATGAAAACCTGTTGGAGTCTGCAAAAGACCTGAAACTGGGACGGAGATTTATCTTCCAACAAGACAATGATCCCAAACATACAGCAAAATCTACAAAGGAATGGTTCACAAATAAACGTATCCAGGTGTTAGAATGGCCAAGTCAAAGTCCAGACCTGAATCCAATCGAGAATCTGTGGAATGAGCTGAAAACTGCTGTTCACAAATTCTCTCCTTACAACCTCACTGAGCTCGAGCTGCTTTGCAAGGAAGAATGGGCAAGAATTTCAGTCTCTCTATGTGCAAAACTGATAGAGACATACCCCAAGCGACTTGCAGCTGTAATCGCAGCAAAAGGTGCCTCTACAAAGTATTAACGCAAAGGGCCGAATAATTTTGCACCCCCACTTTTCATTTTTTATTAGTTAAAAAGTTTCAACAATCCAATAGATTTCGTTCCACTTCACAATTGTGTCCCACTTGTTGGTGATTCTTCACAAAAAATAAAAACTTTATATCTTTATGTTTGAAGCCTGAAATGTGGCAAAAGGTTGAAAAGTTCAAGGGGGCCGAATACTTTCGCAAGGCACTGTATATATATATATATATATATATATATATATATATATATATAATGTATTCATCATCCACACACCCAATCAGGACAGCTGAAGACTGGAAAATGACCAGGTGATTTGTTTTCTGATCTTCAACTGTTCACTTTGGGTGAGCCTGTGCCCATGATAGCCTCATATTCTTGTTCTTGGCTGACAGGAGTGGAACCTGATGTGGTCTTCTTGCGGCTCATCCATCTCAAGGCTTGATGTTCTGTGCATGCTAAGATGCTTTTCTGCTCACCATAGTTGTAAAGAGTGATTATATGAGTTACTATATATAGCTTGTAGCTCATACCAATCTGCCCATTTTCCTCTGACGTCTCATATCAAGGCGTTTCCACCCACAGAACTGCTGCTCACTCAGTGTTTTTGTCTGTCGCACCATTCTTTGTAAATTCTAGAGACTGTTGAGTGTGAAAATGCCAGGAGATCAGCAGTTTCTAAAATACACAAATCAGCCCATCTGGCACCAACAACCATGCCAAGGGTAAAGTCACAGAGACCACCCTTTTTCCCCATCCTGATGTTTGATGTGAACATTAACTGAAGGTCTTGACCTGTATCTGCATGATTTTATGCCTTGTGCTTCTGCCACATGAATGACTGGTTGGACAACTGCATAAATGAGCAGGTTTACTGGTGTTCTATTAAAGTGGACAGTGAGTGTATGTTAAATGGTAAATAAATGGTTCACTTATCCAAATGTTTTTTTATCCAAAGTGCATCATTCACCCATTCACACACACATACTCACACACAAATGTTTGCAGAGCTGCCATGCAAGGCTCTAACTTGGCATCGGGAGCAACTTGGGGTTCAGTGTCTTGCCCAAGGACACTTCGGCATCTGGAGTCATGCGGGCAGGGAATCGAACCGCCAACCCTACGATTAGTGGACAACTCGCTCTACCAGCTGAGCCACAGCCGCCCCACTCTTTGTGTCTAAGAGCCTAAATAGCATAGTATGTCAAGCTCCACTGCATACATTATTTGTAATTTTGGTGTTTGGAATTGTGCATATTGATGGTAGTTTGCCACTTTATCTGGAAAGCAGTGATTGACAGTAATTAGTCCAATAAATGATTTCAGTCATCTGCTGATGTTCGCCAATCCTTATGGCATGCACTTCAATGTATAAAAAGTAGTGCTAACATATTCCCACGTCACACTTTGCAGTAGTGATAATGAATTCACGAATGAGTGGCTTGAATGAGTTGGTATTTGTAAAGGGACTACAATGGGGTAGCTATTTGCTTACAGGATACTACTATAGAAGACTATAGTGTTTCCCCAGGACAAAAGGAGATCCCAACTATTGGGGCTAGTATTGCTTTACCCATATCAATTTTGTGTTTCATTTACTGAAAAATATTATATAACAAGCAACAGTATTAGTTACCTGGAATATTTGTAAGTCGCTTTGGTTATTTGTAAGTCGCTTTGGATAAAAGCATATGTAAATGTAAATATATACACACACACACACACATACAGTGTGTGTGTGTGAGAGAGAGAGAGAGAGAGAGAGAGAGAGAGAGAGAGAGAGAGAGAGAGACTATGTCAGTGCCCCTGCTCTACTGAGGATGGTCAAACATCCAAAATATTATCTTATCATTGGTGGTCCTTTTCAACACATAGGTAAGGTACAGGCTGTGATCATTTATGCTTTGCAACAGATGCTCTACAGTCAGTAATTATTAGCATAAATACAAAATGTATGTGTACTACATAAAATATCCAAGTCACATATGTACTATATAATATATATAGTATACTATACTATGTAAGCTTCACTGCCAGTGAAATGTACAAAATAACATCTCCTGTGTGTTTTTATCCTTATAAACATTCAGCATTGCTATCTTTTCATCTGTGTAAAAAAAATCTGTGCACCAACTCCCTTCAGCAAACATCAAACAACAGTGATACAAAAAAAGTCATCAGGAAAACTACCTAATAACTAAAATCATTCAAAAGCTTGACAAAAAAGTAATAGCTGAAACATACATGTGAGAAGAATTTAATAGTGGCTATGATTTATAAGAGTTCAATATGTGCCCGACACAGAGTCAGTCAGATGGAGGTCAAGTTGGTCTAATCCACTTCTCCAGGCTGGTGAGACACGTATTATAGGAAGTTATAGATAATGCTTAAACAGAGATGACATAACAGAAGGTGGCTAGACCTACTATACAAGTACTCTAGCATCGGTTATGTAATATCTCAGCACACTGAGACACACCTATTGTTAACATAGATAGTAAACTCTGTCTGTGTCTTTGTGGCATTGTACCAAGGTGCCAAAATCAATGGAGAACCGTCTGTTCCTGACTGATCCCGGCTGTAGCTGAGAATTTCAACATCTTGTCATATACAGAAATGATATGCACTATTAAGAGTGCCTTAGTCCACTTGAATGCTCACAGAGCAAACAACTCACAACTGGTAACAATTTACTATCACCTAAACAAAAGACAAAACTTTCACAGCTGATAGAATTGGGCAATTGTTCAGCTTCATTAATAAACTTGGTGCCTTGAGACAGGAAAGGGAAAACAGAAATAACATGTCTCGGGTATAATGTGTTTTTTTAAGTCTACAAGCTATACATCTGTAGTATAGGAGCTTTTCTAGAATATTGTCCAGACTGTATACAGCACGTCTTACTATGTATCACCATTTTGCTGCGTAGCTTGTATTCCACTTAACCTAAGTGTAATGTACTCTAGCAAAGAGTGTGATATGATCAGCTCATGTACTTACAGTGAGAGGCAAGGAGCAGATCACAAAGATGATAGTCATGGAGGCCAGCAGCACCAGGTGGTCCATCTCCTCCTCACCCTGGCCAAACCAGGTGCTAAGCCTTTTCTTGCGCCCTGTCGAGACCACAGAACCTCGCCGTGTGATCTGGCTGCGGTGCATTCGGCACAGACTGACGATGACTGAGCCATTACAGACAAAGACAGCAGCAATGAGCAAGGCCATTAACAGAGAATAAGAGAGGGAGAAGGCGAGTGTGCGCTTCCCATCTTCCTCCTTCTCATTCCCAGCCTCCATTTTAATAAAGCACCATGTGCCAGGGCAGTACTGCTTGTAGCGGCCAATGCCAAAGATGGGCAGCAGGCAAAAAGCACCTGTAAAAAGGTAGATAAGGATTAGCGCAACTTTGGCAAAGTGGCGCCGTACGTGCTTGGAGTAGAAATATGGGTGGCTGATGGCCAGGCAGCGTTCCACTGCCATGGCACACAGAATCAGCATGGATGCCAGACCAAAGAAGGTCAGGGCAAAGGCAAAGGAGCCACAGAGATGCATGTCGCCAGTTAAGCCCACCAGGGAGGTAGCATGAGCATAGCACACAAACACCGGTGGACTGAGCAAGCACGTCCCTGCTAGATCTGTCACAGCAAGTCCTGTTACTAGGATGCAGAAGACATTGGATTTGGTCCGTCGTTCTTTTTGGTGGACCCCGAGAATGGCCAAAGCTAGCAGATTGCCCACCACACCAGCAAGAAACATGATGGCACTGACAACCAGGTTCGCAGGGTTCTTTTGCACTTCGATGTGCGTGACATTTTCACATGCACTGTTTGGGATCATCATTGAGTCGCTCTTACCCTGAGCCCAGGAAGACTGTGGAATAGAGTTAAACATATAGTTAATTTTTACTGCCTTTTTTTTTTTTTTTTGCTACCAAAGAAGTCTATTTGAAATGACTTCCTTACTTATATCCCTACTGGAAAATAAACCCCTATAGAAACCCTCACAGAAATTGTAATGGTTTTAATGGTTATATTGGGAATTGTATTTTTTTTATGGAGACTGTAATGGTCCCTGTGGGTCTCTACTGATAATTTGTTTCCTTCTACTGGTGGCATGTTATATCTAGTGGATAAAATTAAGGACCAATAATGATAATGGTTTTAATGGTAAGCTGATGGTTTGTAATGATATTTGTAGTGGAAACCATTAGAATTTCTGTCATGGTTTCTGTTGGGATTTTTTTTTCTTCCAGCAGGGATAATACAGTGTTAAACAATTCAACTTATTAGAATAAAAAAAACAATATGAAATGCACCAGGCAATATGACTCCCAGTCTTAAATATTATTTGCAATAAAAGGTATCTGTACCTAAAGCACATGATATGTTATTCATTTGGTTTCATATAGACTGAGAGGAGCAATGTTCGCATTCACATAGAGACTGCATTAGTCAGTAATGAAAAGTAATGCACCATATACATATGCACAGAGGTTCAAGTCAATATCTTATATTTTATATTATTACTTTATTAGAATATAATATAAGATAATATGCTGAGGCACGCACCTGTTAGAGGATTTCCCATTTCTGTTTCTCTGTCAGTCTGCATTTCAGCAATGTCGATAATACATCTGTATTAAAGATGCATCAGCCATCAAATTCATCCTTACACAAACCTCATATACAGAAAAAAAAAACACAAACAAACAAACTAAACTTTGATAAAAGAAAAGCAAACAAACAAACAACCCGTCGACACAAGGAACCGGCACAGAGTGTGACTTCCTCTTCAATTAAGTTTGATCAAACATCTGTATCGGCAGCTCCAGAACTCGCGTCAAAGAAACGCACGCAAAAAGACTCAGGTATTTTTGATATATTTGACGCAGGATAATGACGCTTTAGTTCGGTCGAAATGAAAGTTTTAACGACGCTATAGCTTCCTCTCGCTGTTTCCTGTGCCTCGCTGTAACGACTGACTGTTGGTTGTCTCAGTCGTGTAGAATAGACGTGAGAAACAGGGAGGAGAGACAGAGCAGAGGAACCGGTGTGTGTGTGTGTGTGTGTGTGTGTGTTCAGACTGTAACTGCCTCTAATTACTGCTCTGCCCAGCCACTCATTAACCTACCAAGAATCTGTCCTTGTCTAATTTACCTCAGGGCTTCAATAACTACATTTCTTTATAAAGGTCTGCATACCCGAAATGTACATTTTCTGCATTTCTTGACAATTCTTCATTTATCACCAGGGGTATAGCCAGAACTTTTACAGAGGGGTGGCCAGGGTGTATCCAATGACTTTATTGGGGTGGAAATCTAGGATGAAGCAAAATACTAATCTACATGCATGGAAAATGACAAAATATGGCCACCCTTATATGTTCATGGATTCCCCATCAAGTCAGAGCTAAGCAACATTTGTTTTCCCTCCAGCAAATATCAATAAGGTCATAGTTAACATAATATTACTCTTATTAGTGTTATTTAATATTCAGTATCAGAAGATAATAGTAGCGAATATTGTACTGAAGAAACACAGCGTTATGCCTCCAAATAATCAACATCGTTAATGTAAAAAGTTTGCTCATGTGTTTGGTCATGTATTTGTTTGTTGTGGTCAGTGGGGTTAGGGAATAAGCAACTAAACGTACTCACTCCTGCATGAAATGACACTCATTGACAATCTTTGCCATTCCACAATGATGAAATAACCTTTCAGATTTCCCAGGTATGTTGTACTGAACAGCTTGATCTGGCGACCTAGCCATCTACAAACTGCCAAAGCACCTACCAAGCTTGTCAAACTGGTACATCATCTTTGCCAGTAGGTAAATAATTTCCCGCTTCCTTATTACTAGACTAAATTGATCAGTAAATGGTTGAGATCAGAAACGGCATCCTTTCTGCCATCACTTAGCCTACCGTTGGACAAAGATGATCTACCAGTTTAACTTGCCTGGCTTGTGACCTGCTTGCTGGATTTTTCAGCAGGGCGACTAGCTACTACATGCTTACATACAGTACATTTAGGACACGGAATCAAAACAATCAAGTCCTGCTGATTAGCTATTACTAAAGTGGTGGGTCCTTCTGAGCTCTCAGCAAGCAGAGACACTGACATTGTAGTGTACATTATATACTGTACGAGGTGAGGCTGTGTTGCTCAGTTTCAGTGCTGAGTTGAGAAACTATCCACCAGCAGGGTGGAGGGCATTTTACACAAATTGTACATAGAGCTTTAAATATGCACACTTAAGATGGACCAGTATGGAACATGTGTGTGCAATAATAGGGAACAGTGCTTAAAAGCTGATGATCTGATACATTCATACCAGTTTAACACCCACTACAATGTCATTACCATGCCAGTATTACTATGTCTACTACCTGAATAACATCTGGCCAATTGTGGTCTTATGGCTGTTCCTTTCACTGCATATTGGTTAAAGGTGGGCTGGCAAAAGGTTCAGAGTAGAGGATGGGCTACTATCTGTATCTGTATATCTAAAAACTGATTATTATTATTATTATTATTTTTATATAAAAGGCCATTGTTAAAAGCGTCATTGATGATTGTGTAAATGCCTGTGTGTGTGTGTGTGTGTGTGTGTGTGTGTGTGTGTGTGTGTGTGTGTGTGTGTGTGTGTGTGTGTGTGTGTGTGTGTGTGTGTGTATGAAAGTAATTGTTTGGGTTCATGTACACACACTTTCATGGCTTTCTATTTGAATTCTCATGGTCATCATCATTATGTATGGGTATTCTATGAGCAGGCATTGCTAACATTTGCAGTGTAGCACACTTCAAAATAAAGTGCGATGCTGCTTTTTAGAAAGGAAGTGGGTTTCATCCTTAATTGTGAGATGCTTTAATGGCCCACATTATCAGTTCATTGCAAACACTTACACGTGTTTCTGGTTACAATAAAAGGACAGCTCGGTTTCATGGTCGATCGGTCAAGTCTCATACAGCATTCCACATTCGCCTCTGATGGTATACAAGGAAATGGTCTTGTGAAGAAAAAAAAAGTTCTCTAACGTAAAAATTGGAAGTGCTGCTGTCTGTGGGTGGCTGTAATACTGTTTATCACACAATCCTGTCTGTTGTCTTTGAGGCACTGTAAATCAGCACAAAGTTTCGCTTTAATCATGTTGCTACTGATATTGTGTAGTGCAAGCTTACTTTGATGACTTAAGTGCTAGAACAAGTTCAGTCTGTTTTCCAATTTTAGTCATTGTGCCATGTTTCACTCCAACGCACCCTCAGAGCACATCTGTTATGGTTAGGAAGAGCTTTTATTAGCCTGACTCAGATTCAGGTGTTGGTTGGCATTTATAATTTGTTATAGATATCCTTTTTCCAGTGATGACTGGAATTTGGCTTTATAAGAGCTTCATCATCTTATTCATCAGTCTAGGCTCTAGACTCTGGGGGGGAAATCCCTTTTTTTTTTCTTGGAAAGCGTTATTTTCTAACTCAACATGAGGTCATCATCACCAAATTAGTACAAAAAACACTAACTTATTTGGAGTAAAATTTTAGAATTTAGAAATGACCCCATTTTCACAGGCTCCAAAGTAATTGGACAAACTAACAATCTTAAATATTAGGATTATTTTTTAATACTTAGATGCTAATCATTTGCAGTCAAAGACTGCCTGAAATCTGGAACCCATGGACACCATCAAATGCTGAGTGTCCTCCTTTGATGCTTTGCCAGGCCAGTTGCTGCTTGTTTGTGGGTCTTTCTGTCTTCAGTTTTGTCTTTAGGAAGTGAAAAGTGGTTTGCACTTTTGCAGTTGGCCGTCACCAACACAATGCTGATTAACTTGCTATACCCCTGGAGAATATCATGGATGGTTTATGGCTGCATATCCCAATGATCAAAACAATCTGGTGATTTTAAATAAACAGCCGAATAGCTGGCTAGTATGACTTGTTCGAAGAATCCCAGGAAACCAAATAAATATTGTATCAATTTCAAAGTGTAATGATTTAAGTTGCACTTCCACTGTGTTGTTTTGTGTGAAGTGCAGAGGCATCAGTTGCATAAACTGATCTCCTACTGTACGTTCCTGATTTTCTGCCTGCAGACATCAACTGCTTCAATTTCCCAAGTTTGTCTGTTTACGCAGACAGTGAACAGTTGAAAGGAGTTGATTCTGGAGTATAGTTGGTCTAACTGCAGTGTCCATAAAACAAAATGTTTGTGTTATTTCTAGGCCTCCTATTTATCAAAAGTCCCATACTAAGATTAAAGATCCACTCCCGTCCCCATACGAAAAAGGAACTCAGAACACCAATCTCACTGCATAATGACTCGCTCCCATTTAATAGGTCTGTAATGTTTGTGAACTTAGATTCAATTAAGAAATTGATTATAAAGAAAATCATTATGGTATGCTATGATTGTAATCAGATACCTTTCTGATTACATAATTACCTGCGCAATTACCTGCTTGTATAATTAGGTTTATGGTAGATCAAATTATACAACTATGCCAGCATAACATGGAGGATGAAATATGAAGTTTAGATAATGCAAAATAGACTGGACACACACACACACACACACACACACACACTCACACATTTGCTGTCACTGACCAGGATAAAAAATATTAGATATGGACAACCCCTTAGTATAAACTGTGAAGAAAATTGAGGTTCACTACAAGTAAGTCTTTCCAGAATTTACTTTTATATAGACTTGTTGTCTGACATGAAGGATGCTTTGGAATTTAAATTTTTGCAGACTTTTTTTTTCTTTCAATGGCACCCATAGCATGCACAGGCATTTTAATTCCTCACACTGAAAATGGAAATAGCATATTAAAAAATATACTGTTAGCATACTCTAGTACATGTCACTAGAAAAATAGAGAGAACTGAAACTTCACACTTCTTCTTAAGGCGTGGTCACAATTTCATAATTTCTTTACACAGGAAAGTAATAGCTTGAGCAACTCCTGTCACATTACAAACCTTGTGCCTCTGACCTTACTATTTTATAATGATTTATTGGAAAAATACAATGAAAAAAAAAGAACAATTGCTGTATCACCTAAATTCTTGAAATAAATTAGTCACCATGGTCTAATGTCATAGAGCAGTGTTCATTAACTCTGTTCCTGAAAATCTACCTTCCTGAAGACGTTAGCTCCAATCATAATCATGCCCACCTGACCATCATTGCCTTAAGAATGTCTTGATCAACTAAAAGGAGTAAAGACTCTAAATTATGACTTTACATTGGTTGAAAGAAAAGTTTGTTTGTGCTCATATTGTTAAAAGAAAAGTGTATGTACAAGTGTATAAGTGACATCTGAATATATTCTGCCTCCAATACCATGCTCATGCTCATGCTCATGCATGTCCACAGGGAGCTGGATTTGTTTTTGTAGCAATTTTGGTTTTCTAATGAAATGTTCATGTGGCTTTTAATTTCCAATGGACAAGCACAACAAAATAATTTAAAACAGCTATTTCCTGAGTAATTGAGCAAGGGCTGTTCAGGACATGACGGAATGTTTATTGGACATGGCTTTTGTCTGATGTAAATTCTGAGAAATCTAAGTCCACTTCATAGTCATTAATAACCTGCAAGTATGAAGAAAATGCAGAAACAAACATCGCTAACCACAAAACTTCAAAATCCTTTTTGTTCAAGACTCTGTCGTCAGATCTCACATCCAATCATGTGAAAAGTCTGAGATACTGTAACAGGTGTAATAGAGTGACCTCATGTGGTTAACAGTAAAATCTATAGTTGCAGTATAGCGGCACTAATGTACAGAATTAATGTAATATGTCAAAATATTTGTAGAAACACAATTTTTATTTCAGGCTATTTATGAAACCACTTATTTTCTTATTCTCAGAAATCATGGTCTGTCTCAAACAGCTTAATGACAATGGCTTCATGAGGTTGGAGTGTTATGGACTGAAGAGTCACCGGACCAAAGCGATCCAGACCTGTGCTAGCTACAAACATTCCGCTTTCAGGAAGACTCAAGGTCCAGTTAGAGTCTAGAGCATAAGACCCTGAACCCAAGTTAAACAGCACGAGGAACTGAATGCACCCCCATGAGCGCAGGAAGCCCAAAGGTGGTGTGGCTGTAGAGTTCGTGGAACCAAAGCTGAATGCTGTGGTATTGGAAGTGAAAAAAGTGAAGGTGCCATAGAGAAGAGCTTCTTCATGAGAACGAGTGTGGCTCAGAGCATGGAAGAGAGCTGTGGAATGCTTCGGGTAATACATGTTCTGCAAAAAAACACAATTTTTCTATGAATCTGACTGAACTTTTAACTTTTTATTCAAATGAGTGTGTTAATTCTACACTATGGTTTATATTGTGAATATTTTGAGAGAAATTGAAACATAGGTCAGGGGGGAAAAAATCTAAAAAGAGATCTCTTATTAACACCATAGTTTCTACAATTATTTCATTTGGCTGACATTTTTATCCAAAGTGTCTTACACTTTTTAGACAGGATACTGCTGAGCAGTTTATGTTAGCAGTAGAGTGCTCAAGGACCCAATAGTGGCAGCTTAGTGGTGCAAAGATTTGAACTTACAAGCTTTCAATCAGTAACCCAACACCTTAATAATTGAGCCACCACCATCTCTGTGTCTGTTAGATAGCAATGAGAACAAAGGGAAAGAAAAGGGAGTCTTTTGTCTCTGTCCGAGAACCCAGAAGAAACCCACACAGACACAGGGACAAGATGTGAAACTCCACACGGAGAGTAACCCAAGCTCAAGACTGAAATGGAAGACCCTGGAGCTGTGAGATTGCAACGCTACCCACTGTACCACTATACCCGGTGCTCATGTGTAAAACCTGCTGTCTCCTTTTTTGTCTCATTCTCTTTCTCTAAGGAATTTTATGAACTGGTTTATCTTTCTCGAGAACTTTATTTTAGTTTATTAGCATTTAAGCTTAGGCTATCTTTTAAGAGACAGAATTTTTGTTGATAAAACAGCTCACTTCTAGCATGGAGACTATTTAAGGCTGTGTGCTTACTGTAGCCTGACTAATCTCATCACCATATCTGATACTGGGAGTCCCCGGCAGGGTCATCATCAGAACCATGATGACTTTCTGCAGCTTCCAGGATACAGGGCCATCCACCTGAAACATACACACACAGTGAGTCCCAGTACAGTGCAGAACCTTTTTCTCAATCACTTCAGTTACTACTCATGCAAAAGCCTACAGTGGATAGTGAAAACAGCTGGGGTCGGTTTCACCTCAACTGAAAACACTTACTATAAATGTTGAATCCAGAAACGCCGCCAGCCTGTAGATGACCAGACTCTTTACCCCAGTGTTGTCTGGCAGAAAGTAATTTTCTTCCCATAATCATATTTGAACTCTTATGCATGCATATTATATTATATAATATGCCATGCAGCATAAAGGACAATGGGAGCACCATGCCATCTAGCTGATTTAAATGGCATGGTGCTCCTATTGTACTTTATACTGTCTAATCCTGGGGACTAAGCTGACTGAAGGAACTAAAATGACTGAATGGTGACAACAGTTTCCTTTTAATGCCTTCTAATGCAATTAGTGATTTGTTTATAACTATATATATATATATATATAAGTTTTGTTTCAATCAAGAGGAACTTCATGAGATGACTAGCACCTCAGTTACTGAACAGCTGGGACACATCTATTTTGAATTTGACATCCAGAAAATAAACCAATACTTTTTCTTATCTGTGAAAAAAGAGAAAAACTGTTCCGTTCCTAAGCTCTAGCCCTTATCTCTATTTGCTCTAGCAAATTTCTGGTCTGATGAGCTGCCTTCAGCTAAATAATTTACATAAATGAATGTGACTGAATAAACCATAACAATCTGATACAGAGGATGCACTGGTTCGAGTTTGGGAAAACTAAAGGCAATTTTTTTTCATACCTTAATTAGCTTTTTTCCACTGAAACACTTTTCTTAGTCCCCGTCTAGACTGCGCTCAGCCAGGTGAGAACCCCTGGTCTATTGTATTTATTGAACAATAAGGTCTATGGATGAAATTCATCACATGTGGTATTTTGTTTCTAATATTCTTCTAATACTTGGTTACATCTCCACTCTATATAATAATAATAGCTTTAGGATGATAGCTTTTTTATAATGTCAGGTAAGGATGCTACCAAGGGGGATGGATTCCTGTCCGTTCTAGCCCACATTTTTACTGGCTGGGTTCAATTCAGCTGGTCTATTTTGTGTTATAGAAGTACTGTAGTGACTGTACTGTAGTGTCTTTTCAAACAAGTCAGCTTTGGCTCTATCCACCCTACAGATGTCATCCTGCAACTTGGGAGTGTCCGTGTTATGTTTTGCTTGGATACAAAGCAAAAGAGTCTGGCCAACAACTGACTATTTGGTTTTATGGTAAGTTACTCTAACATTCAACAATATATAATAAATCACAGCTATTTGTGGATTCAAAAAAATTTATCATCATGTGTTTTACTATTATGAGATATTATTTTATCTGGTGCTCTGCGATGGATTGGCACCTTGTTCAAGTTGTCCCCCACCTTGTGCCCAATGCCCCCTTGGATAGGCTCCAGGTTCCTCTGTGACCCAGTAAGGATAAACGGTACAAAAAATGGATGGATGGATTATTTTAATGTGATTATATTGCATTGTGTTGCACAATACAAATATTACTTCTAATTGTTTTTGCTCTTTCTTACA
Organism: Ameiurus melas; assembly: GCA_012411365.1. NCBI lineage: Eukaryota > Metazoa > Chordata > Actinopteri > Siluriformes > Ictaluridae > Ameiurus > Ameiurus melas. The sequence goes on from CM022759.1 coordinate 24,072,988, forward strand.
CTGTTGTGACTGTAGCATATATATTATATAATCCTTGTAAATTATTGTCGTGTGTTATGAAGAATAAAATTGAATTCCAATGAATACAAATGCTCTTGATATGAAACTCCCTCTGGTACATGAAAATGATTTTTTCTCTGTGCTTCTTTTGGGAAAGTGACCCCTGTGACCCCATCAAACATTTTCCTTTTGTCATAACGTCAGAATTGGCAAGTCCTAAGAGAATTATGCTTTTTCCTAGAATTGTTTTAAAATAGAGCCATGCCATAAAGTAAAGAATACAATCCCAATCTGCAGTTCCTGTCCAAGAACTGAACAGTCCATTACTTTAAGAATGATATTTTTAATGTATAATCTTGCAAATAATTGATGCATAAAGTATACCACATGTGCAAAGAACGACCCATCACAAAGATATGCACACAAAGAAACATCATTCATGTCCCGTCTATTTTTGTTAGGAAACCTAGCTTGAGACCCGTGGACTAAACATGACATTTACACCTGTTTAGGTTGTGATTTCTTAACAAGATGTCTACTCACTCTCCAGCTTGGCCATTCTCCATGTAGGGTCTTCAACTTGGTCTCCATAGCTTCAGCTATCTCAGAAGCAGATAATAGATGTGAGGATCGAGGAATCAGAGACCTTGAAACTAACTCCACTAGAGAGATGTTTATAGTTGACGCCGAAATATCGAGCCCTGGAACAGAATCACTTATTTCCCTCATCATCAAAATCCTGCAAAATAAAGAAAATTTAAATAAAAATAGGACGTACACTCATTTATGTACAACCATGTGAGGAGCTCAGAATAATGTCCGTGTCATTGTTTAAACTGGAAAGTAAATGCACTGCAGTTTTACAAATCCTGAAAACAAGAAGAAATATTTCAGAGAGGTCTAAAATGACTGCAGAATACCTTTCATTGCCAACTGTGTCAAACTCTTTGACTACTTCCTTCCACCTTTTCAGTGCCTGAAAGTCAAAAATACAGAAACAGACAACTTTTTTTCTGTTCTGTTTGCACACAAATGATCGATTTTCACTTTACCACCATGAACACATCGGGTCAGTGAATCCTCAGAAGCATTTCACCTTCTCACTAAACTCTGTGTCTGCACTGCAGATTTCAAATCCTGACACACCTTTCTCAAGCCAGTACCTTAATGAATCCTAGGAGAGATAATTGAATAATTAGTAATACACACATACACACACACACACACACACACACAGTAATCACATTAAAATGATTCAGTTGTGCATATTTACCTGGACATAATCAGAAGCATTTGATGAGATCTCTGTCTGATTGGTGTTTACTTTGCAGAGGTGCAGAATGACCCTCATACCTGAATTAAACACAGTCACACTAATTATCCTGTAAGCACAGAGGAATTTTCTTTAGTGATACTAAAGTTTTCATTCAAACTGAAAATGATTCTAGTTACAAATGTCAACTGATTTGAACTCTTTCAGGTTCAAAATGCTATGCTAAGAGTTATCATAAACCAGTTTTAAATAATACTGGAAGAGTAAAGATGTACACTGGATATAGATTGCTTATTATTTTGTTTGTTTGTTTGTTTGTTTTTTTCCAAAGTAAGTGCATCAAATATCCGTTAAGGCACGCTATAAATAATTGGCTTTTAAGGAACTATTCACTAATGACCGGGACACACAACAATCTATTTTCATGGTGTGTTTACTTACGGCTGAACAACGCCACCTACTGCACTATGACGAATCAATAACGCATAGGGCATATTCAGAATAATACGGTACGGTTAACAAATCTAAATAATAATAATTAAAAGATTAATAAATTAATAAATAAAAGATACATGGACAAATGTTTCTTAATAAACAAACGAAAAGGGTTGATTTTAATTTTGCTTGTTTGTTTGTTTCATGTAATAATAATAATAATAATAATAAGGTGCAACTTCTATAACCTCACTTAATAGGTTTTAAGCTTCATGAATGTGTTATTAAAAACAATTTAATAAAGATAAAAATAAACATATGGCAGCAATCTACCCATAATGATAATTCTCTCTTCAATCTTTTCTATAAAGACATAGTCATATACAACATAAAACCTCTAATGTGACCTCACAAATCATCTATATACCCCTTTTATAACCTTGCTTTATGAGAGATTTTTGCAGTGCTTATGAGTGATTTATAAGGGCCCAATTTAAGGACCCTATAAGAAAAAAGTGTTAGTGGTGTAGGAAGCATATATATATATATAACTCTAAATTCTACCTGCTGTGTGACTGTCAGTGATGAACTGATGGACCTCAGGTAAAGTACCAAGTTTCTGGTCAATCAGAGTCAGGTTTAGGAGAGAGACGTCAGACCTGAACAATCCCTCCAAAATCACAACACCAACTCCCAAAGACTTCAGGTACGGCAGCCTCTCTGATACTCCTGTACAGGAGTAGAATAAAATGAAGAATGTTGCAATTATAAATATAATTAATAAACCCAAGATTTCAAACACAGAGAATCCTGACAAAGTACAGACCCAGTGCACACAGGCTGGCTATTGAGACAGGCTGATATAAGCAATCCTGACTCACTGCAGAGCAGAGAGTGCGCAAACGGTGTAATAACAATGCCATAGAGACAGAGCTACAGGAAGACCCATATATGGGTGTGACGGTAAGGTGTCTGCAAACCTTCGTGTGTGTATACATGTGTGTGTATATATATATATATATATATATATATATATATATATATATATATATATATATATATATATATATATATATATATATATATACAGTATCTCACAAAAATGAGTACACCCCTCACATTTTTGTAAATATTTGCTTATATCTTTTCATGTGACAGCACTGAAGAAATTACACTTTGCTACAATACAAAGTATTGACTAAAAGGGTGCAAATAATTTATGGACACATATATAACAAATTTTATATATATATATATATATATATATATATATATATATATATATATATATATATATATATATATATATATATATATATATATATTTATATATATATATATATATATATATATATATATATATATATATATATATATATATATATATATAAACCTGTGTTTTGTTTGCAATTGTTTGATATCCATGGGAGCAGAGTATTTTTGTGAAGTTTAAACAGAAAAGACAATTTTTCACAGGCTTCTTTGCTCATATTTACCAAGGGTGCCAATATAAGTGGATGGCACTGTATATTCATAATATTCAACATTAAAGTATAAGGGATGGTTGCTATATCTGTACAATACATCTGATTGTATGCTACCTGCATGCAGCTACTCACTGCTTATAGTTCCTGACCGTGTGCTCTCTACATCCAGGAACAGGGCTGGCTGTATGCGGTAGAAAAGGTCCATCTGCCACCACTGCAGGTGACCAGCTACAGGCCGGGGGCTCTGTACGATCACGGTGATAGCAGTGCACAATATCGTCAGCCAGGCTATCCAGAAGAGCAGAACCAGACGAGAGCGAAACTTCTTCCAAACTGGTCCTCCAGCTGCTGCCTCCAGCTCTTCTCTAGTCATGGGCTTCAAAAAGTTCAGCTCTGGCTCATCCTCTGGAATGAGAAGAGGGTGTGTCTCTGAAGCCCCCAGACTGCCTGCCAGGCCAAGACCTGGATCAACCATGCTGCCATAGCCTGAGTCAGCATCCACCTTTAATAGCATCTTGCCTTACTAAGACACAGAAACAGGTAACCATGAAAAAAATTACATAAATGCACATAAAAAATCATGACTGACGGTTATGCCTTGAGTTTAAGATATTAGCAGCACTCAACATAGTCTAGCTGGAGTACAGGATTAAATCTAAGCATTTTGCTACATGGTTCATATATAAATAATATTTATATTATTTTGGTTATTTTACACTTTGTGTCTCCTTTTCCTCCCCTTCTACTTTTCCTGATTGGACATTCAAAAGGCAGCAAAAAAGAAAATCATGTCTATTACCTCTAAAACTTTCCAACATCTAAAAAAGTTCCAGAGTAAACCAGAGAAGGCATTTTATCCCATAACCATTTGTGTATACTGTACACATTACAGTACATTTCACGGAAAAGAATAAACAAAATAAGAAGTCGGACAACAAACACATATTCATTACTCTTTTTGAGATTTGTGAGTGGAAACATGAAGAAAAAAAAGAAAAAAAATTTTTAACACAAGCAGCTTTTATATCATAAACAATTTATATAAAATTGGCTAAGAAAAACATGAATAGAATTTACACAGAACAACTCCATTCATTTTTCAAATTTACTCACAGCATTTTTCCCACTATGATAAGGACAGGAAGTCAATGCCCATTGCTTACCTTCTTTGAAGAAAATACTTCTTTGGTGCTTTTCCTGACCTGACTGTTTCTGTGCTCACATTCCGTGTCCCTCTGATATTGTTTCTAGTTTGCTGCCCTTCAAATACATATAGATAGAAGTCGCACCAAAGATATGCCTATGGTAATTAGTACACAGGTGACAGGACATACCACACTTAAGTAACACATTCTGTACAGTAAATATTAGATGCTATGGTGCAGGGTCTAACCAGGAATGTCAAACATGCTGCTCTCTGAGACTGGGCCTTGAGCTGTTTTTTTAATACTTACTTATTTAATTTTATTTACTAACGACAAACAGAGTACAAATATACAAATTTACTCCACATAGCTGTGGAGGTGAAGTGCCATTGTCTTGAAGTAAAAAATTAAATCCCACTCTGTGGAATTTGTGCACAGCATTTGAAACTGTCATTGTGGAGAGGATGGTGTTACTGAGTATTGAAGCAAATTCTAAACAGTAAAACCTGCTCAGGAACTGAATGTATATAAGCCTGCAATGTTCTGGTATGAAATTTTATTAAAGCATGCATGATTCATTTAGCTTTTCGTCTGTATGTGTTTTGAGAATGTTTATAAGATGTATGAAGTAGTATAATGTATTTAACAAATATATACAACCCTGTAATCAGATTGCAGGTGTAGAATACAAGCTAATGATGCATCACGCTATTGGGGAACTTATTGCCTAGGAATGACTCAGGTCTGCTCAGGAAACAATTTCACAATTAGCATACAGATACAGTATGCTATAGGAATGATCTGTCTTGACACAGCTTTAGAGCAATGGTTCTAGATACAGTTTAGTTAAGTTGCAGTGTGCTAACTGCTTTAGATGTAGTACACTCTAAAGTGATGGAAAAAATCACATTGGGGCTTTTAAAGTACTCCTTTGCCAAATCATGTGTAATATGCTTAGTAAGGCAACAAATTCAAAAAGAGTCAAATGCAAGAAATATGTTTATTTAGAACAAATAATTCAAAATGTGATGCATTTGTTGGTGATCCCATGAGGTCTATCATTTCAGTATGGCTGGCTATTAGTATATGTATACATTTTTTTTGTGTATCTACTTTGTTTTGTATGTTAAATCCACAATTAATATACAGTAGTTTTTAATAATAAAAAACAAGACAAAAACATGACAAATGCATAACCATTCTATGATATATAGAACATACATATATGTTATTCTGAAACATTTAAATCATAAGGTTTTCTATGACAATTATGTATTAAAATATTGACCCTTTATTAGGTCAAAATCAGTTTTGTCTCCAATTTTATATATTGTTAATACTTTTGAGCAATATTTTACTGTAAAACTTGTCATATGTATTGAGCGGCATTTAAATAACATCCAAACATAACATCATTTTCCAAAATAATTCCACGATCTTGATTTATTGTACCACACTGTAAAGTTTTATAATCCATTTGTCACTTTGTTTGTGTCATATCAATGCAGAATGGCTGAGAAAGTCACTATGATATCTTCACCCCATATACTGTACACATGGGAATGTTTATACTCTACTTTGAAATGTATTATAATATCTTCATTATGCAGATTCTGCTCGCTGTGTCAGCTGTATATGCAAGCAGACTCTGCCTAATCAGGGATTCAGAGTCACTTCACTTAAAGAGTAATTTGTTTATTTCCCCTGCTAAAAAAACATATTTGTTTATAATGGATTCTGTACTGTATTCTGCTATTATTTTCAACCTTTTATTGCTTTAAAGTTTATCTGTCATGTTTCCCATGACAGAGACCGTTGCTACTGTAGACTATGTAAATGTGAGGCTTCTGATTTTGTTTCCAAGGCAACCACCACTAGTTTGAATCCTCTGAGCCACCAATATCCTAAGAAAATAAATGACATATAACTATTAAACTCATAGATGTTTGTTAAAAATAAATCAATCTGCAGTGTAACAAGGGAATACATGTTCATTGTTGGTCACCCATTAAATGACTGTACACCACAAATGCATGAAGTGTTTATTTGTCGGGTTTTCACTTCAGCCCATATCTTTTTTCTCTCTAAATGTAGTCTGTTGTTGGTGTCCCTGGTTGATTTGTTCTCTATACCATCCCAACTTTATCATACAAGTAATGAACCATTTTTTACAGCATTTTTCCTCATATAAAATTACTATAGGCATATTTTCTTCACACAGCAGTTTCCATCTTTGGCTCATTTCAGAGAAGTAGAAGTATGCATGAAAGTATCAGTCAGTTCAGGTCATACCACTGGCTCAACAGTTCTAAAAGCTGCTGAATATTTCTGGTATGCAGCAATTACGCAGTCTCTCCTGTGAAATAGAAAAAAATAAGGAGACAATTAATATATATATATATATATATATATATATATATATATATATATATATATATATATATTTTCTATAATAATTTAGAGTCATCCATTAGGTGTCCATGCGTATAGCATAATAGAGAAACCCCTGTTCCACTCACTTGCTTGTGATGCCTCCCCCCGGTGGAAGTCCAGGGATGTTTTCAGTTGCCAGAAACTTCATCACATAAAGCAGATCAGGTTCCTCATTTTGAGACCTGATCACTTGAATGATCTCTGTGTACAGGATGATAAAAAGACATTTGAGATTTGAGATACTAGTTTGAGATGCTGAGTGTTTAACTGAGTGTTTTGTTATGATGTATGTGTGTATAGGATGTTCTAGTACAGAATGAGAAAATGACCTTTTACTTTAAGATCTATAAGTTGTTCCAGCTTTGCCTCACGTTGCAATGCTTCAGGCGTCACTTGTGGAGAGCCATTGAAGCAGACGATGATGATGCTCATGTTGTCCAGACTTCCCTGTAATATATGAGAAAAGATAATCAATGGAACTGATGTGCCTCAGGTTCCAATGCATTATCTACTATATAAGTGACATTTTATTACTCAGTTTTTTATCTATTAAATAGGGGATGGGATCAAAGTATTCATGACTTTGAATATATATTTAATATTAATGTTTCCTCAGTTTTACAGAAGAATTATGAGAATAAAAAACACACATTTTTGTTCACATCAATATGACTGCCACAATTATGAATTCCAGGTGAAAGAACAAAACCTCTCAGATGCTCGAACAACTGTAATAATCTGAAATATTCACAAAGAAAAAATCTAAAATACATATTTTATGATACAATGCAGAACTCATTCACTCTCATTCAAATCTGAAACCACTGGCACAGCCATTGTCAGGGCAACTAAAATAATAATAATAATAATAATAATAATAATAATAATAATAATAATAATAATAATAATATGTAGATTTAATAGAATGGTTTTATAAATGATTGATGGGGCATGCTTTATGCATATGGTTTGTATTGATAGTAATATCTCAATTAGTGGCTTGTCATAGAAGGATATTATACCCTAAAATACTGTGGAGAGTGGAATTTCAATGTGACACCACTGAAGATTGTTGTAAACATAATAGTCACTGAATATTTCAAATTATACATTCAGAACGATGCCTTTCTGCACAGTTAAATTTATTCTAGCTTGTTGTCCATTCAGACATATTTAAAGAATGACAGAAAAGTTGAGCTCATGAATGTGTCTGAAGACCTGAGGTCTAGAATCCAAGACAAACTTTCATCTTCTTTGGGTCTGCATGTAATGAGCCAGGGACATACCATAGGACAAACCATATCTAAATATTCAATTATCACTTTCCACAGGAAGTACAGGACTAATTCTATATTTATATATATCTCTTGAAATAATAGGTCATAGGTGATATCAACAAAAGCACAAAAATGATGATGATGACGATGATGATGATGATGATTATTATTATTATTATTATTATTATTATTATTATTATTATTATGCAATAGCAGATCCTATAGATTAATGATGAACTGTTAAATAGTTAGTTTATAGCAAGCATCCCTTGCCTGCTCACCAACTTTGTGGGACTTTTAGGACCATTTGTTGGGACTCTAACCTTATAGAGGCAGAGGTCAATGACCTGCGAACAGACTTCCCTCAAATCATCACACACTGAAAGCCGGTTGTGCACAAAGGCACACAGCTCTTCGTTACTGATGGCATCCCATACTCCATCACAAGCCACCACTAAGAATTCGTCACTAGGCGAGCGCTCCAGATCATAGATCTCCGGTTCGGGGGACACCAGCTGCTCCGTCTGCGTCCTCCACTCCACTTCCTTAAAGGTGAAATCTCCAAGGGCACGAGATACAGCCAGGGAGCCGTTGATGCGCTGCAGCGTGACTGAGCCCCCTGCGTTCTGTATGCGCTCCTTCTCACGTGGGTTGCAGGGCTTGTGGTCCTCCGTGTAGAACACCACCTGGCCATTGCGGCACAGGAACGTGCGTGAGTCACCACAATTAATAAAGTAGATGTTTCGTGGAGAGATCATGACAGCTGCTGCTGTGGAGCCACTGCGGTCCCAGCCACTACTGCGGGCCAGTTGATGCATGTGGCGGTCAATGCCTAAGAACCCATCTCGGATGCTATCTTTCACTTGCTCCACTTTTTCCTCTGCAGTTATGCCACCTAGTGGAGGACGGAGACACATGAGTATTTTTGTAAGCACTTCACAAGAGTCCTACGTGCTTGAGGCCAGTTAAAACTTGGAAAATATGATACATTTTGGCAATAATTATTAAACAGACATTAAAATGTATTGACTGAAATATAATCTTTGATGCCTTATGATCCAAGCAGTTATAGGAGAGTTTATAATATATAGTATTTAACTCTATATTGATTCAAAGTCTGATGTATGGAAAGCACAAAAATATACGTTTTCAAGTATATTTTTTAACTATACTATGTTATACTAGTCACACTGGTTGTAGATCTCACACTCTTACCTAAACTTAAATCCTTACACTGAAGGAAATTTTCTTCTTATTGTCCTGCACTTTCTCATTTCATGCCAACAAATTTGCAAGTTACTCTAATAAGGTCTACAGTACACATAAAATGTCTGCACACCCATGTTAAAATGGCAGGTTTTTGTGATATAATTCCTTTCAGATCCTTTTGCCACCTTTAAAGTGTTATAGCAACCAACTAAATTCTAGTGAAAAACAAATTAAACATTTCAGAGGGGAAAAAAAGAAGCAGAAAAACTTTATAGGAAACCTCTATAGTTTGTTAACGCACCTTTGCTTGTAATACAGCACTCAGTAGTGCATCTTGATTTGGCAATTTTATTCCACTCTCCATTGTAAAAATGCCCCAGTTCTATCAAATTACAAAGGGATCTTCTATGCACAGACATTCCACAGGGTGTCAGTAGGATTTAGATCTGGTATCTGAGTAGGCCATTCCAAAATGATGATCTTCTTAAGAAGCCATTCCACTGTTGACTTGGATTTATGCTTTGGGTTCGCTAGCATGATGGAACATTAAATCTTTCTTCATCTAACAGAGGCCTGCAGGTTTTGCAGCAAAATAAATTTGGGACTATCCATGAGTCCTTTAATCTTGACCTCTAGCCCAGGCCCAGCTGAAGACAAGCAGCCCCATAGAATACTGCTGCCACCAGCATGCTTCACTATTGGTCTGTTGTTCATTGTGTCATAAGCTGTGTTATTTTTGTACCAAATGCCATTTTGCCCTGTTGTTTTGATATCCTTCAGAGTGTTCTATGGCACATTTACTGTTTTGAAAATACTGTACCCCGCTCCTGATCAATACTTTTCAAAAATGAGATCATGTTCATGCTTTGTAAAGTCTTTGTGGACCACAGCTTCAACAGTCAGGTGACATCAAGGACCTACAGAAACAGCTAGTCTTTATTTGGAGTTAATCAGAATCACTTCATTCATGACAAGTGTATGATAATTAATTTTGGGCATGAATGTAATTGTTTAATTCAGAACATATTCACATGTTCCATTATAAATGGGGGCGCACGTCCAGGATAGTTCAAGATTTTTTTTTTCAACATACCATCATCACAAAAAACCTGCAAATTTAAAAGGGGTGTGTAGACTATTAATATATACTGCATAAATTCCATCGTTGGTACTTGGTTTAGGAGAACCCATTGACAGTAGTTTTGATAATTCTTTGAAAGGATTCTGAAAGGGTTTTGTTTCAAATTAGTGATCATTCAGGATGGATTTACTAGGCTATAGCAGGCATCCAGTTTCTTCTGATCATATTTGTTGAGCTTCTTCTCTAGCGCTAAAATGCAATCCTAGGACTCTAGTGTTAATTCTAGAAACATTCTTTCATTACCAGTAATCTCAGACTGTAATTGGAAGACACTAGACCTGTAATAATCATATAATTTCAAAGATACTTCAGAAAAAAACAGATTTACAGTATTTTCAGATTTCTGTTTAAAATTTCTGGTCTGGAAATTAATCCCGCCCACACCTGAAACAGCAATGATCGGCCCTGCCCATTTTCTTTAAAACATAACCAGTTTTGAGAGAGAGAGAGAGAGAGAGAGAGAGATAGAGAGAGAGAGAGAGAGAGAGAAGGGTTGGTTGTGGAAAGAATACTCATTGTAGTTCATTGCCATTCACCTCACAGGCTGAAGAGAGCTCTAAAATTAGCATTGCTTTAAAATGCTTTATTTCTCTTAAGTGAACAAATGGTTCTGCCACTCTTTTTGAAGGGTGTCTTCATATATAAAATAGACTGTACCTGTCGCAAGGATGTGATCAAGGAGATGTGTGGAGCAATACTGCGCCACAGTGTTTCCAGCATGCCCATCAAACACAGCAAAGTAACTCCAGTTCGGCAGGCACTCAGTCATCTCAGGCATGCATGTGTGGGCATCCTCCATTTGTGCACGCCATCCCTGCATGCTGGCCAGGGCATAGCTAACTTCCCACTTTGACTCGCCCTCGGCAGTATGCTTCTGTAACATTGGCCTCTCCAGGTAAGGGCTTGGTATCTCCTCCACATCATCATTATCCTCTTCAGAGTCTGAATCGTTGTCTACGTGTTGTTCCACCGGCCCTCCCTTGAAAAAGAAAGTGACCATCTTTTCAGTCTCCCTCACCAGCTGTCGCAGGAAGGAAGGGACCTCCACGGCACTGGCTCGCCTTGCCGTCCTCATGGCCACCTGGATCGTTCTATTAAACCTCCTGTTGTTCCTTCTACTCTTTAGTTTCCTCACTCTAGACCTCCGTAACAGGTCCAGTGCTTTACCCCGAATCTTGGAGCTTGCAAAGAAGAATGATTTTATTAAATATTTCTAAAACCTGAGGAGTTTTTGCTAGCTAACATTTGTAATGCACAATATTTAACTCTGATATTATGTATTTTGGTCCCTGAAGGACCAGAATACATAATATCACAGGGTGGATGTAATCAAAGTTAGTTTTACAGTGTTGAACCTGGGCAGCTTACCTGACTTTCTTCTCTGCTCCAAAAGCCGTTATTGGCCAAGCTATTTCTGTTCACTCATCCCTCAACGTGATCACCCATGTGTGCCTTCTCTCCCACCTGCTGTTTTGGACTCTTGATAATCTCTTCTACAGTAATGCGCTTGGATTAGGTCATGTTCCTTCACTAACATTATGATCATGTCAGCATTTCACAATGTACCTAGACATTGAAACAGAATATAGATATACTGTATGATGCATGTTCTGTAAATAAGTATTAAATTGCCACATATTTAGCATATATTTGCTTGAGATGCACAGTGCTAACAACCATGTGACCTTAACCAAACAAATTTCTGAAATGCATTTTGAAAAAATGCCTCTATGTCTCAACATTGATTCAGATTATTTTTATTTTATGTTTTAAATAAAAAAACGTTTTAACACCATGTAGTATTTACTTAGATTAGATTTCCCAAAGCAGTCTTATTCCAATGTAACAATAGCAACTAGTAACATAATTATTACAGACTAATTATACAGACAAGTATAGATTTGTCTACTGTATATTCAGAATTAATTCCATTATTATAAGTATTATACTTATATAAGACTCTTAAGCCATTAATGATGTGTATTTGAAGAAGAAGAAGAAGTCTTTATTGGTCACATATATATTACAGCACAGTGAAATTCTTTTCTTTGCATATCCCAGCTTGTTAGGAGGTTGGGGTCAGAGCACAGGGTCATATAATAAGGCACACCCCAAGCAGGGAGGGTTAATGGCCCAACAGTGGTAGCTTGGTGGTACTAAGCCTTGAACCCCTGACCTTCTGATCAGTAACCCAGAGCTTTACATACTAAGCTTTAAGCTTGATCCATTCACAAGAACAGAGATGCTCCTGTTGTCAGTGCAGCTCAGGACATATCAGTTCATCTGATTGCTCTGCAACATATCACATTGTACTGCCAGTAGTCTCATCTAACATTCCAGGACAACCAATTGAGATTCATCCTACTAAACACCTGAATAAATAGTCTTTTGCTGTTTACTAGAGGTGTAAAATGACAGGCATCATGACATAATGCATTGTAATGCAAAAATATGAAGATGGGAAATATGTGACATCAACATTCTATTAATTATGCATCTAAAGCAATTACACTGGTTGAACACCAGAGGTGCCAACCTGCACAACCCATAGAGTTACAATATATAGAGATATATTAAATATATAGAAATATATAGAGAGCATCCTGGTCAGATGCGTGCCTTCTTTCATGGAGAGCCTATGCCATTACTGGGAATCATATAATACTGAACTTAATTTAAACAAGTTTCTAATTACTAGATTGAATTATGTAATTCAGTCTTGAATGAAGTACATACAATTTTTTTCATCATGAATTGCACTGAATCGTGACCAGAGTGTTTACTATATTTGTTTGATACATTCATTTAATCCTTGTTTTGTATTACATTAATCACTTTTGTAGTGCTTATTTGTGGAACTGTGACACTTTAGTGTAAATACAGTAAATTAATTTTCACACACCTCTTGCACAGATTTACATGAAAATTATAGCTGGGACTGAAATGGCATAACCTCCCTGTATACTCCATATTGCACCAGGTTGTTTTTCATACAACTCACTATTCCAGTACACAGTATAGTGAGCAGTATATTTGATAATTTTATACAATAGTGTGTGTGTGTGGTGTTTTTGTAAAGGAGGCAGGAACAGGGTCTTAAAAACAGTCCTGTGCATGACTCTTTAGTAAAATGTTGAAATAAACAAGGGAAACAAATTATTATCGAAATCAGTTGGCAATGGAGGGAAAACTTTACCTTGAAACACATGTTAATATTACCAGTGATGTGTTTAGTGGTTCATCTAGCTCAGTTTGGCTAGAGAGTTACAAGATGCCAAACACGATGACATTAGGCATTAGACATTGATGGTGGAATTAGCATGAAAACTGAAGCTTTCGGATCTGCTCTGTGTGTGCAGAGTATACAGACAAGGAGGTGATAGAGCTGGAAGGACTAAAGTGCTGCTGCATCGCTCTCTTTAGATAAGTGCAAATAGAAAGTATTGAACTAAAAAAGTCAACTCAGAATTTCATTACAAAATAAATCTCAGAAGATCAGATGATTAAAGATTAAAGGAGTTTTCATTTAAACAGAATGGGTGTGTGAGTGTGTATGTGATTGCGCCCTCTGATGGACTGGCACCCTGTCCAGGGTGTACCCCACCTTGTGCCAGATGCTCCCTGGAATAGGCTCCAGGCTCCCCCATGACCCTGAAAAGGAGTAAGCGGTTGAATTTGGATGGATAATAAATCAGCAGATTACTATTTTGGTTTAATGGATTTACAAATGAAGTCCATGAGGGTCATTATATATATATATATATATATATATATATATATATATATATATATATATATATATATATATATATATATATATATATATATATATATATATAGTGTGTGTGTGTGTGTGTATATATATATATATACACACACAATATATATATAAAATAAATTTTCCTCTGCATTTTCATATTGGTGCTAAAGTACTCCAAAGACTGAAACAAGCCACAAAACGTCACAAACCAACCGTGTGGTAAATACCAATCTGGCAACCCTTACAGAAAGCGTGGGGGAGCGCGATCCAGTGTTGCGTTACAGGATGGGTGGAGAGGAGGAGAAGAAAGGAGGAAAGGAAAGACAGAATGTGAGGGATCCGGAAAGAGGAGAGGAGATCCAGCGGATGAGTGAACATCTGGAGGGCGCCGGAGAGGGGAGAGAGGAGCGGTCAGGCCCAGCAACGGCTTGATGGAGCATGGGTCAGGTTTTAGGATTCTCCCACTGCAGTGAGTATCTTTGTTTTGTGTGGTTTTTTTTCATCAGCAGCATGTTAGCATCATCCCCTCCCTATACATGCATTATTCTAGTTATATACAAACATGTATACTAGTGACCCTAAACAGTGCATTAACCAGGAGTGTACACTAGAGTATTAATTATGTCAATGCAGTGCGTAAAAAAGGCATATTATTTAATATGGTATGGTCGTATTTAAGAGCTTTTAGTTTCCATCTGTCTTTGTAGAAAATATGTTAAAGCATCATCATGCTCATCTCTTTCCACACTTGTAAAGATGCCTAGTTTGGCCAATTTGTTTGTGTTGATGCTGTAGTGCTGATGTTTGCCCCTGGACTGTGTACATATTCCAGGAGTACATCACTTGTCTTATAGCATAAATAGTGGTCTGTGTGCTGTCCTAGTATTTTATTACTTGTTTTAATTGACACTGAACTGTACTTAACGGGTGGGTCCATGGGTGCTGTGTGTGCTTTGTCTCACTTACAGTAAGGCCTCTCCTATGTATGTAATGTACAGCTCAGTGAACTGTATCCTGCATATAAACTGCAGCCTTTAATATTTAATGCAACAGGGTATAATCAAATAACAGCTTCTTGAAAATGTATTATTACATACACATGTAATATAGGAAAGGCTATGCCAGGTATGCCAGTGATGCCATGTGTGCCATGTATGCCAGAGAATATCCCTGCAATTCTTGCCTGATTTCCCACTGAAGCTAAGCAGGGTTGAGCCTGGCCATTACCTGGATGGGAGAACCACTGAGGTTGCTGCTGGTAATGGTATTAGTGAGGCCAGCAGGTGGTGCTCACCATGTGGTCTGTGTGGGTCTTAATGCCTCAGTATAGTGACAGGGACAAAACAGCACTGTCTTTTGGATGAGACCTTGAAACTAAGGTCCTGAATCTCTGTGCTTATTAAAAATCGAAATGGCGAAATTCTCATTGTCCCTTCTCAATCATTGCCCCCCTAATAATCACCATCCTTGAATGGGCTACATAAATCTCTCCTCTCCACTAATAGCTGTTGTGTGGTGGGCGTTCTGGTGCACTAATGATGCGCACTAATGATCATCCAGGTGGATGCTACACACTAGTGGTGGTTGAGGAGACCCCCCCCCAATAAAGAGCTTTGAGTGTCTAGAAAAGTGCTATATAAATCTAACTGTATCTAACTGAAAAAAAGGCTGGCTGTATATAATGCTATGGATGTAGACATAGTGTCCATTTAGAGTAAAGCTTTAGGGGTGCAATACATGCCCCTTGATGGTTAAAAGGTATAAAAGGACTACGTTTGACACTACCCCCACAACAACCCCCTAATCCCAGCAGCTAGAAAATAGGGATGCTCCAAACGATTGGCCGGCGATTAATCACACTCGATTGGTAGTCTTTAAATTTGGCCCATCTCACTAACCGATCACAATTTGATGATGGAAATCACGTGAGGATGTAAAACGCATGCTGACATTAAACTTTAGTGTAAACTTGACCTTTTTGGGGTTTTTTGTGACACACAATTTTACCATTTTACCATGATATTACAATTGTACCCTCCCGTGACTGTGAAGTTTACACAGTGTATGACATATGGTTATGGTTGAATGCCATTTTATTGTTATTACTCTACAGCTTTGTCAGAAACCCTACATTCATAGCAAAACATCTGTAGTTTAACACAACATATGTTAAACTACAGAAACCGAACTACAGCCAGATGTTTTGCTATGTAGGTGTATTGTGTAGGTGAAACTTGGCAACACAACAACAGATAAGAGTTGGGGTAACTTTCATCTACTGTTGATAAGTCTCTTTAACCAAGAATTAGGAACATTACATTAAACTTAATTGTTCTCAATATGGACTATGTTAAGTAGGCCTGTAGCGTAACAATGTGACATTGTGGTCTGTTTGCATCTGGAAGAAGTTATTATAATTATTATAATACATCAATATTTTACAATATCATTCCACTCTTACTTCTCTGTTGTCTCATAAAGGTGTTTCCAGGAAAGCATTAAATATTAACGGAAAAAGTTCTAGCTATTCAGAATAACAACCCACATTATCTTGTACCCCAAACATAATGGACACAACATTTCACTATTTGCCTCCTATTAAAAAATAGCAAATATGTACTATTTAGGTGTTTTACTACAACTTTAAAAATAAATTTTTTACTTAACACCAGGGGTGTCCAATCATACCCGGAAAGGGCCGATGTGGGCCCTTTCATTCCAACAAAACAGAAGCCACAGCTGAGTCTATTGAAAACCAAGATCAACTGATTAAACAAGTGGAATCAGGTGTGGCTCCTGCTTGGGTGGAATGAAAACCTGTACCCACACCGGCCTTTTCCGGATAAGATTGCCCACCCCAGCTTTACATGCTACATCTGCATGCACATGACAGTAAACCTATACGGAATGTTTGATGAAAATATCTGTGTGTTCTTAAGCTAATATGTCAAAGCTTCATTATTTCTGTAAAATAGCTATAAAATGTTAGTATAAACATTTATTAAAGAGATAAGAATGTTAAATTAAACAGATATATGTTGTTTTGATACAGTATGTCAGTAAGGTGGCTGTGTTTGTGTGCTGGCGGAGGATTTGGGAATAACCTGTGCCCTTCTGTTTCAGAGGAGTTTGGCTCCGTCTCCTCAACACCTGACTCCACTCCTCCCTGTACAGATGGTAAGGTATTACTTTAACCTTTCCCGAGTGAAATCTCTCTATATATTAATATATATAAACCTCTGTATACTATTTCCTGACATTTCATGAGTTATATCTCCTGACAGGAGCCTAAAAACATGAATACAGTATTCCTATTCTGTAACTCAATCTCAGTCTGTTAAACAATAGACAGCAATTTTGAGAGCGTGAGGGTTAACACTTGCTAGTAAAGCTGCAACAACTAATCGATAAAATCGATAATATTCGATAATCAAAAAAATCGACAACGAATTTCATTATGAATTAGTTCCATCAGTGATGTCACTTCACAATGGTGAAAAACGCATTTCTATGAATAAAACACATCCAAAAAACAGTGGAGGTCACAGAGTGAGCTGCTGTGGGAAAAGTGCACTATTCGGATCGTCCAAAACACAAGAATGTTTTATATTAAGCGCTTCACACAAACTCGTAAGTGTATTAACATGGCTTGTCGTGTCAGATGCTGTGATAGACATGTGTGCTGTTTAATGTGTTCCAGACATGTTGTCTTCAGCACAAAAATGGCATTTTTACCTTTATATCCTTATCTGTAAATGTTAGAAATTCACACCAGTATTTCCATTTTACGTAAAGACTCGTCCTGACAGCGAGTGAGTCTCCGTTAAACTTCACTGAATGAGCGCGAGTTCACGCATGCGCGTCATTCAAACAGTGTGCAATAGAAAGGAAGCACAATAACTCTGAGAAATAGATATAAAATATTCATTTTGATCCAATATGTTGTTCGATGCTATATATAGAAACAAAAGTAATTGTGTTTTTTTAACTGTAATTGGGGTTATAACATGTAATTGTATATAAATGTAAGAAGTGTCATACATTTACAGAATAAATTAACATGTTACTGTGTTCAGATGAATGAATGTGAGTGTTACTGCAGAACATCAAACTTCTTACCAGTTAACACTTAGTTGGGGGGGTGAGGTTGTGATACAGAAAATAAAAATGTTCAAACTAATCGATTAATTGAATAAATAATCGGCAGATTAATTGATTATCAAAATAATCGTTAGTTGCAGCCCTACTTGCTAGCAACTGGTTTACACAATATAATAGTTAGCATACTGTTTCTAATGCTTGGTTTTAATTTGTGGCTGACTTGGCACTTGCTGGAGAAATAATATTAGCTAAGCTAACTACTTAGCTGGCAGCATTAGTGCTGTGTTAAAGTAGCTGGCTAGCATAGCTAATGCTGCTTAGCTAATGCTAATGCACACACACTAACCAAGCACACTGTGAAGCAGCTGACTGAAGATGTATGAAAATATTTTTATGGACCTTGTTACTGACAATGGTGCATCTTTTGAACAGATTTGCATTCAACTTAAGTACTTGACATCATATAAATTATATGACTCAGTGAAGTGTTTAGGATTGTTTGTAAAACAGATAATTAATTTACACAGTGGCTTTTTTCCATCATGTCCAGACCTTTTGTGCTGCTCTATGCTGCTACTCCAACACCAGCCCTACTATTACTACTCACTTTTCCGCCCTAGGTGGTAATGAGGAGTCAGATTTCCCGGAGCTCCTAACAGCACGGGAGTGGTCTGAGGATGAAGAAGGCCCTGAGGATGACCTCAGCAGTTCCTCCATGTGGGGGACCCCCCGCCAGAACTCCTTCGAGCTCACATTTTCATACATTGCCTTCTCAGAGGGCGAGAGCTCTGGCCGGAGAGACTCAGGCCGACGGAGAACCGGAGGCAGAGGAAGACAAGGCTCACTACGCCGTATGGACACTGTGGAAACCTTTTTACCTCCAGACTCCCCCACTGTTGAGTGGGACCCCCTTGCCTTCATGAGTGGAGAGGAGGAGCGGCAGGTTGTGGAAAACCTTCCTGAACCAGTGGAGAGCCACAATCGGACTCTAGAGCCATCCAGTCAGGGTATAGAGTACTTTACTGATGAAGAATTGCAGGGAGAAAAGGAGGAGATCACATTACAGGAGATGTGCTACGTTACGGATAGTTACGAAGGTATGAGATCACACCTCACACCTCAAACAATACACTAAGTCCATGATGAGTTTTGGAAAAATTAATTAGGTATATCTTAGTATGCCAGACTTTATGTATAATGCATAAATATATCATTAGACATTAATTCAGCTGTTAAAACTAGGCATAGTATGTGCTATTTCTGAATGTTCATACTATACAGATATGTGTGTGAATGTGTGTGTGCTTAAGCTGCCTGATGCTTTCTGACAGGTGATCTGATATGATTCACATAAACTACAGCGTAAAACTAATAACATGACTTCATCTGACTCACTCAGTTACTTTCTTACTCAACCAACCTGATGACAGCCAAAACTCAAACAACAAAACAATGATATTATTAATGTACTATTTAAAGCAGTGGATGTCAATATTTTATCTAATGTCATGTTACGTATGTTGCTTGCTATGGTTCAGTGAGACATTAGTAAGATCAGTCAGACTATATGGCCAAAAGTATGTGTAAGCCTGACCAATCACACCCATATGTGTTTGTTGAACATCCCATTTCAAATTTGGTCCCCTTTTCCTTTTTCTGTTATAATAACCTCCACGCTGCTGGGAAGGCCTTCTACTAGATTTTGGAACATGGCTGTGGGAATTAGTACCCATTCAGCCACAGGAGTATTATTGAGGTTGGGTGTTGATGTTGGGCAAGAAGGCCTAGGTCACAGTCAGTGTTCCAGTTCATCCCAGTTCCCAGTCCCTGTGAAGGGATTGAAGACATTCTATACAATTGTGTGCTTCTACCTTTGGGGAAGAACCACATATGAGTGTGAAGGTCAAGTATCACATACTTTTGGCCATATGATATACAGTAAATTATGGGGGCGGCTGTGGCGCAGTTGGAAGAGCGGATTGTCCACCAATCGTAGGGTTGGAGGTTCGGTTCCTGGCCCGGGTGACTCCACATTCGGAAGTGTTCTTGGGCAAGACACTGAACCCCAAGTTGCTCCCGATGGCAAGTTAGCACCTTGCATGTCAGCTCTGCTACCATTGGTGTGTGAGTGTGTGTGTGAATGGGTGAACGAGACACAGTGTAAAATATACAGTGCCCATTTACCATTTAAAGCCTCTGTCAACTTAGTTTTAAGTGTTAAAAAGTCTTTGCAACATTACGCACGTCAGTTAATATGTATTTACCAAGCGTAGATTAAATAAAGGCTATATTATAATATATTATTAGCTACAGTTTAATTATACTCATAATGAGGTAGAAAGAGGTGGAAATTAAAACGTGATAACATTTCCGCAACACTTTTGGTTTTACCCAAGTAAAATTTTATTATTTTCTACCTTTTAAGGAGCAACAACAAGAGATATAAAACTTTTAGATTGCGTCATATATGCTCTTTATTGCTGCATTCAGCTACTTAAAAATCTACACTTATTGCACTAACCTATATTCCTTATTAAATAGTTTCTGCTTTTACAATGAGCTTGAAGTGCCTCCTATCATTTTGATAACACCACAACAGCACCAGGCTAATTAAGCAGAGACTAAACTTTTACCACAAAAAGTGCAATGATCAGGTCCAGACCAGGGTCATCAGTTCCTGTAATGCAAAGAGCTGACATCATGATGTGCAAAATTTTGATTTGGACAAGGAATCACATCACAATCAATGAAACAAGTTCAAGATAAACGTTATGTTAAGAGGGGATTTATATAAATTACTTGATTATTAGTATGTAGTATATACAATATATAAGATAAACTCAGTTTCATGTTGTTGACTGTTGCCTGTTTAGGTATAATACTTGTTCTAGCTGCCTTCAAATATTTCCAGCTAAGTAGTGGTAGCTTCTTACCTTTTGTTAACTCCACAGCTCAACAGCTTCATGCATCAGAGCCATATGTTGGCACAGAATCCACAGCCACATCCCAGACTGAGGAAGAAGTGTCACATATATCACAAAATCCCATTATTCAAAACACTCAGGAAGAGCCAACCAGGGAACAGTGGTTCTCTACCCTTAACCTATCAGAGGGGCCGACGATACATATCCAGATCTCAGGTAAGGCTAAACATATAGACTAAACATTAGTGGTCAATTTTGAAGTGATGAAGGATACACAGGGCACTTTGAGGGCTAGAGTTATCCAGCCATTTATAGGGTCAGACACATTTACTTTAAAGAGCTTTTCTGAAAGGTCATCATTGAACGTATCATTCTAATGGAGACTTTGCTCCCAAAATTCATTACTACATTATATTGACTTAAATTGCTAACAGTAAATTGTATGTAAAAAAAAAATATATATATATATATATATATATATATATATATATATATATATATATATATATATATATATATATATATATATATATATATATATATGTGTATGAAGGACAACTGACTTCTACCCATTTCAAAGGGATAGTTCACCCAAAAATTAAAATTCTGTCATCAATTACTCACCCTCATGTTGTTCCAAACCCATAAGACTTTTGTTCATCATTAGAACACAAATGAAGCAGGATCATGTAGCAGTACATAACAAAACATTTACTGAACAGGCAATTACATACAGGGTTAATTTACTTGAGCTTGATGTTTACACGATTGTGTTGGTACAGTAGATTAGCCGATGTGTGACAATTAACAATTGTTAATTGTTAAATAAGAAAATAAAACTCAATTTGACTGCTACATAGATGCTTCACAATTCTCCCTGGATGGCTTAACCTTCAGAGGAAATAGCTCATAGCACTGATTACACAATACATAAAGACATTTCTGTGATACATGATATATATCACAAGATATAGGTTTGCTAACAAACTGCTAGCAAAAAAAACTGTGAAAAACAATAGAGTTCATGAAAAATATTAAACATAAAAACTTAAATAGTATAGTTTTAAAGTTTCAGTATATAATAGTAAGAACTAATTTGCTTCGGCCATTTAGAGTTTGTAATTGTGCAAATACAGCACATAATAACAATCAGCTTGAATTTAACTAAACCTTTTAAGCAACTCGCACCAGTTTCCCCAACCCCTTGCAGACCATGGAGTATTTTGGATATAAACATAAGTTTGTGCTCATGCGTCACTGTCGTGTTTCCGTGCTACATAAACTCTGCTTTGGAAAGTTTGCAGGTTACAATCTTCTTTGCGGCATGTAATATAAAATGCTCCCATGCCTTAGAAGACTTGGGTCACACACTTTTTCCACTGTCACTTGACAATTATGCCTCTGTTTGAAGGTGACTGTGGTTATGTCGGGAATAAAAGGTAATGCTGACATAAACAGTAAACTGAAGAAATCTATTTTTGATGACTCTGGGTATTCTGATAAAGATAATGGCGTTGCATTGCATGCGTTTGACGTCACGTCCCATCGCCTGGGAAACGGCTTATACTTCCGGTTAGTAAAAATCATCAAAAAAATGTGGCTCAGTTTTTAGAGCGAGTGGACCACTAATTGTAGGGTTGGTGGTTCGATTCCCGGCCCACATGACTCCACATGACCTTGGGCAAGACACTGAATCC
This sequence comes from Ameiurus melas, assembly GCA_012411365.1. Lineage (NCBI taxonomy): Eukaryota > Metazoa > Chordata > Actinopteri > Siluriformes > Ictaluridae > Ameiurus > Ameiurus melas. The sequence goes on from CM022759.1 coordinate 24,095,870, forward strand.
CAAGTTTCACCCGATGACAAGTTAGCGCCTTGCATGGCAGCTCTGCTACCTTTGGTGTGTGGGTGAATGGGTGAATGAGACAGTGTAAAGCACTTTGGATAAAAGCACTATATAAGTGAAGATCATTTAGCATTTAGTGAAGAAGTATATTGATTGCAGTTTAACTTTTTGTAAATATCATTATTGTTTTATTATTGCTATTTGTCTAATTTTACTGTATATACTGTATCTTTATGGCCCATCGTTGCTACTCAGTTGGACCTGATTGCTCATAAATGAACACTGACACTAATTCGCCAATTATACCCTTCAGCAAGGGTTATCAATTATTATCCACAAAACACTGGTGTGGCTGCAGGTTTTTCTTCCAGCCATGCAGGGGCCACAGTTGGTTACACTTGTTTAATCAGTTAATCATAGTTGACTGTTAGCTCTAGCTCTTATTTGGCTGTTTTGAAATCCTGCCGCAGTGCTGGCATTTCTGAACAAGCCTGGAGACCCCAATCTACAGAGCACCAAAACCATACAGTCAGCATGCTCAAAAGAAGTGAGTGAGAGGTTTCCCTTCAGGATTCCTAACACTAGTGGGAAGTGAACATGCTTTAGCCAACAAAGCTTCATTTGGTCACTATGGCAACAGTCCCAATAGGTTGCTGGGATGATGGTCTAACTGTGGAGTTCTGCTGCTACTTGAATGTTCGCACTCACACACACAATAGTGAGAGGTGGAGTGTGTACATATTGTATAGTACATACATGCCAGATCAAACATGGTGGCTGTGTAGAGGCAGACATGAGGTAGAAAGCAGTGAAATATTCAATATGGACTCCACTCTCATGTTACAAGGATGAAAGCTTTCTTTCCCTGTGGATCTGTACAATGAATAAAACCTTCTACAGCAATACAGGCATTTTTTGTATAAAACAATATTGACATCATCTGCAACTTCAGGTGACACACCACATGTCCTAAAGACCTTGCTCATATGGTTTGTTATTGATACGGAATACTTGTCTATATCTGGCATATCTCACTGTCAGTTGTACATGGTGTGTATATGTGAATGTGCCTCTATGTCCCCCTCTTGTGTACATGTACAACCACCTCTGTCTTCTTTGTTGAAGACGGCCATGATGGAGCTGTGCTATTTTTAGCCAGTGGGTTGGGGGGCTGTCTTTAGCAGAGTGCAGGCCAAAAAAGCTCCATCAGTCTGAGCAGAGCAGGGAGACAGAGACAGGCACGAGAGGCCTCACCCTCCATCGGCTCACGAAATGGCCAGCAAAGGTGAGGAATCCTGAATGTACCCAAAATAGTAGAGTTGAGCGCCTACGTTATTGTTACTGCTGAGAAAAAAACAATAAGCCTAAAAGAATCTGTAAATCTCAATCTGAACTCTACATCGACCTAGATTCAGTTCTCTACTGACTGGACTTTGGGAACTTTGGGAATTTGGTCTCTTGTGAGAGTGCAGAATTTGCAGTTGAGATTGTCTTGGCTTTTTCTCACTTCTGACTCCGTGTTGTTGGTTAGAGAAGATGACTGTGAGAGCTGTAATACTGTCATGAAATAATCCAAATATCAAAGGATTCAAGAGAGTGTATGGGCATGTACGTTTGTATATGTATGTGATGGGCGTGTTTTAAAGGATTAAGGCCTGTATCTGGCCTTGGACTTATTTTTCTGTCATTTCATTAAGCCATAAATATGGGTGTACATAACAAGATATAAATAAAAGTGTGAGGCTGTTATATTATCTTACTGTGACTAGCATCTTCATAGCACTGGTTTTCTTTGCTGCTTTATCCTACTGTGCTCATGTTTTAAGTGGTATATGTTTTTGATTTAATCTAAATGTATACTGGTGAACCTTCTGAGACCAAATATACAAACCTTGGCTGTTTTCTAATCATATATAACAACAGCCTGCAGATGTTTGAGAATGAACATCAAAATGCAAAGTCCTTGTGCTGTGTGAGTGGAGTATGAACACTAAAGTGCATTTTATCAAGCAGAGCCCAGTTTCCCAAAAGCAGTTGCCTGCTCAAACAATTAATAATGCTTTGGGGAAATTCGGCACAAATCTGTAGCAGTATTTACATTTAAAGCAATTGGCATACACAATTATCCAGAGCGACTTACGTTTATCTCATTTTATACAACTGAGCAGTCTAGGGTTAAGGGCCTTGCTCAAGGGTCCAGCAGTGGAGGCCTGGTAGTGTTGGGACTTGAACTCATGACCTTTCGATCAGTAATCCGATCAGTAGTCCAACATCTTAACCAGAGTTTCCAATCAGATGCACAAACGTGTAATGCAGATAATAAGAAAAGCAACCATTATAGACATTTGACCTATCTGAAATCTAAAAATTTCGAAAGCATAGGTAATCTATATTAAAATGTAACAAGGCAGGTTTTAAAACAGTGTCTTGTTATCAGAGAAGCGCTAATAAATCAATCATGTCATAAATATGACCATCTAAAAGGAGTATAATGAATATTCACAAATCATGGTGATGCAGTACCAAATGCATTACCTATGTATTTTCAATGAATTCTGATTGGGACAAGATAATTAAACACTATATGAACTTCTGTAAAGACACCAAAACTGGTCAACGAATAGTTCATATTATTTTAATTAAATTTCCTTTATCTAGTAATGGATAAAAGAGTGCGATATGGCCAAATCGCATGATGTTTGAAGACATTTTCATGATACAAAGTATTTGATTAATTCATACAGTGCATCCGTGAGCTGTCCCCATCCTATCCCCACAATAGGATGCCAGTCGCAGATGATAAACAATGTGTATCACAATATTTAGTTTGCTCACACGTAGCAGTTCTACATTTAAAAGCAAAAACAAACAAACAAACAAAACCATGAAGGACTTTCAATTATGTTCTTATCTAACATCTATAAAAAAAAAAACTATTTAACAAGGAAGACGATAAAAGATGACACTGCTAGTACACAAAAAAAAGCTTTTAAATAGCAATAGTAAAATAGAAAAGATTGATTTTAAATAAGTATCAAATTCTAAATGGCAAAATCCGCAAACATAACTGCTACAAGAAATAGCAAATTATAAAATAAAGAAGCAAATAACTATACTGTATACAACATGTGTATTGTAATAGCAAATTAAATTTGAACATTTAACATATGTCAAGTAAACACTAATCATGTTGCTCGCTATTCCTGACTGGGCTTTAATGTGCAGATGCACAGACTGATGTGAGTGTGTGCTGACTAAAGTTAGCCACGTGAAATTAGCCTGCATGGCCACCTGTTTAGACAACAGGCAAGTGTATGCCAACTCAGTGTCTTACAGTAGCTGATTATAAATGTTCAATCTGCTGTTGCACGCCGTCACTCACGTACGAAGGCCAGGCGCGAATGGCATTACCGCTGAGGTAGTTCGCAACAGATTAGTTAGGTGTCATCTACTGGCTGTGCCTCAGTAATCCATCCAGACAAGGAAATGTTTCTAGAAGGCCATTAATAACAATCACGTGTTGTGTATGTCTCTTTTGGAATTTGAATGCCAAGTATCACTGAAAGGATCCAGTTGAAAGACAAATTAATCATTATCACTGCAATATAATATCTTAGGAGTCCCACCCAAGATTTTCCTTCCACAAGTGGATCAAACTGAGGACTTTGAATGCAGGGAAAATGTCACTGTATGAATGCGAGTCTTGATCACACTATGGTATCAGAATTTAGTTTGGAAGCTTTATGTAGCTATAGTTAAATTCTGCATTTCCCACTCTTACTTTGAAGGCTATATTTAGCCCCAGTGATCCTTAAAGTCCGTCCTCTGTGTCCCCGCTCACTCAGGTATATTATTCTGAAATGTTTAGGGTGGGATTAAGCAGATTGGAAGTTTTGGCAGTTGTAAATATTTTAATGTATTCTCAGTTTTATATCTCATGACTATTGTGTACCAAAGTACTTTATTTGCTACCTCTCCATATGAACTTATACTTACATTCACCAACCATTTTATCATGTACATCTCCTATGTAGGTTATTTTATAGGTATGCAATTATTGACTGTTGCACAGTTTGTCAGCTCTCATCTACCATTGAGGAACTAGAATAGTACTATCATCTTGGATGGAGGGCCATTCTGGTTTTTGGGTAATGCTGTGATACTGTGAACTGTGGAGTGAGCAGTGGATCAGTGTTGCTGGGACTTTTAAATGCCATAGTGTCACTACTGAGATGTAGAATCTAGTGCTGTTATAGTCAGAAAACCTGATGACACTGATGTCAATTCATTCCCTGAAATGTGCAATGATAATGTGGCTACCTAAAATGTGGACCATCAAGGTTGATTTCTATAAAGTGGCCGTGAGGTAAAACATGTCTTTAAAACCCCCAGCAAGCAATGCAATTGTGCCTGATCTCATGCACTTATACCAGTGCAATATTTACTATAATGCCTCTAAAGCTGTGAATGTCAATGTCACTGATGTGGTCCACAACCCAAGTAATGTCTGATCAGTGGTAGCATGATTATCATTTTCTGGTGAAAATATTCCTATTATTCATAGTTGAGGACCTTACCATGGCTGCCTACATTAATCTACTGTACATTCTTCTTCTCTGTTTCAATGTCCCTGTCTCCTTCAGTAATGGATCTGATCTACTGGAAGGACACCGAGAGGACAGGCATGGTGTTCACCAGCCTGGTGGTGGGTCTGCTGTTTCTCTTCCAGCTCAGTATCATCACTGTGCTCGCCACTGTTTCGCTGGCCATCGTGTGCTTGACCATTTCTGTGCGCATCTATTGCAAACTGCTGCATGCTCTGCAGCTCAGAGATGGAGCACACCCCTTCCAGTGAGTCTCACCCCTTCTCATTTTTTTCTGTCTTAAACCCTTAGGGACTGTAATGATGTATGTTTTCACTGGACACATTAGGTGAGTCTGTTTTGGATTTACATTCTACAGGACTTATCTGGATGTGGACATTGGTTTGTCTGGAGACCAAGCTGAGCACTATATGCAGAGAGTTATATTCCTGTGCTTTGCTGCTGTAGACACACTGAAGCGTCTGGTCTTCGTAGCTAGCCTGTTTGACTCTCTCAAGGTGAGATTCATAAATGGAAAACATTTGTTAAAGAAGGCAGCATAACTGTTCTGGAACCTGTGGGATTCTGTGTAATAAAAAGCATAATTTGTTAGCTATCCATGGCACATTGCTAGTCTGGCTGGATGTAGACCAGTTTTTTACCCTTTTGTGCTCAGTTTTATTTACATAGCATTCAAACTGCTTGTGTAGTGGTATCTTTGTACCCAGTGTAGTACAACATTCCACATACAGCCTTTCAAGACCCCTCTGAGCACAGTCAAAATACTACTTCTCTGACTTCAAGAGAAGCCATAAAAACCTTTAAAAGTACAGTTTCATTAAAAAAATATATACTTTTGTCACCACCCTATTCTGTTAATTGTTTGTTTTTTTCTTGTAAAGTACATGAATGGATAAACTAAACTAAGTCACCGTATAACTTATATCTGTGCACCCAGTACTGCGTTCAGTGAGGCATGGAGACACTTTTAGCAGGCACCGAAACCTAGGACCCCCTGTTCTGACCTGTGTGGTATGTGACATGGGACACTCCAAAAGTAGAGGGTTAGAGAGGTATCTAGTTTCAGTTGGTTGCACTGGAATAAACGCACTGACTGATATTCAGAGAGACTCTATTTTTTGATTGACAGGCTCATCAGTGTTTAATATTATCTTCCATCACAAATCCCTCCAAAGACTAGGGTTTGGGCAGAGTGGGACAGTAATGTGAGCCAGTCGAGTGTAAATTTGTACTTTTATCTGTAGTGGTTAAATGAATTCCTTTTCCATTTGCAGTTCCTGTTGCTGATGTATCTGGTGACGTATCTGGGAGCTCTTTGCAATGGCCTTACTCTGCTCATTATTGGTATGACCACAACTCTCTTTATTTTTTATATGAAGAAATATTTTAATTTTGAAACAAATATTCGATCATTTCTATCAATATTTTCATTTTTTTAAAAAGTACTTACTACTTATACTATAATTAATAATAGTATTAATATGGCAACACCTCTTTGTGTATCCTACTTTTTCATGCCAATGAAAAACTCCTCACAGAACTCTATACTGCATCTATATTTAGCTCTCTATATCAAACAAAATCAAAACAAGGCAGCATGTAAATGTGTGAAGTTTTACATTTTGATTAAAAAAGTATACTCTAATGTTTTATTTCTAACTTGAAGTGACAAATTTCAGTTTTAATTTGCAGTACTGCAAAATATTTATTAAAACATGGGGGTTCCCTTACTTTACATACAATCAATAAACCAATACATGTTTAAATATATTCTTCTTTACTTTGGGATGCCTAAATCATTACACTTCAGAGTTTCACACATTCTGTGTGCTTATAAACAAAAACAGTTTTTCACCTACTAAAACGTTAATGACAAAAAATATAAAGTACTCAAATCGAAATGCAGGGTTAATAAGCTAAAAACATTGATGCGTAAATCAAATTTTGCTTGTATTTCCTCATTTGTAAGTCATTTTGGATAAATGCATCTGCTAAATGAATAAATGTAAATGTAAATTAAACATTGATGCTTTTATTAAATCTTTAATTAAATACATCTTGAGCAATGCTATCCTGTAAAATATTCTGTTCTTAGAGATATTCAAATAATCAAGATGGCACTTGATAGATTATTTGAAAATGTTTGACGGTTACAGCTACAGATGTAAAAACAAAAGCAGGGTTAGAAGACCACTGACAGTGAATCTTCTGGGTTTTCCCACAGGCGTGATTGCTGTCTTCTCTGTCCCACTCTTCTACAGTCGGCACCAGGTATTGTGTGTGTGTGTGTGTGTGTGTGTGTGTATATATATATATATATATATATATATATATATATATATATATATATATATATAAATATATTTTTATTTATATTTTTTTTTTTTTAACCTGTCTTATTCCAAGCATGATACAACAGGTGTTTGGTATATGATCACCAAGTTGATAATCCAATGAGATAAATATTACCCATGTTTAGATTACGGGCATACACTGCAACATACAGTGCCTTGCGAAAGTATTCGGCCCCCTTGAACTTTTCAACCTTTTGCCACATTTCAGGCTTCAAACATAAAGATATAAAATTTTTATTTTTTGTGAAGAATCACCAACAAGTGGGACACAATTGTGAAGTGGAACGAAATCTATTGGATATTTTAAACTTTTTTAGCAAATAAAAAACTGAAAAGTGGTGCGTGCAAAATTATTCGGCCTCTTTACTTTCAGTGCAGCAAACTCACTCCAGAAGTTCAGCGAGGATCTCTGAATGATCCAATGTTGTCCTAAATGACTGATGGTGATAAATAGAATCCACCTGTGTGTAATCAAGTCTCTGTATGAATGCACCTGCTCTGTGATAGTCTCAGGGTTCTGTTGAAAGCGCAGAGAGCATCATGAAGACCAAGGAACACACCAGGCAGGTCCGTAATACTGTTGTGGAGAAGTTTAAAGCCGGATTTGGATACAAAAAGATTTCCCAAGCTTTAAACATCCCAAGGAGCACTGTGCAAGCGATCATTTTGAAATGGAAGGAGTATCAGACCACTGCAAATCTACCAAGACCTGGACGTCCCTCTAAACTTTCAGCTCAGACAAGGAGAAGACTGATCAGAGATGCAGCTAAGAGGCCCATGATCACTCTGGATGAACTGCAGAGAACTACAGCTGAGGTGGGAGAGTCTGTCCATAGGACAACAATCAGTCGTACACTGCACAAATATGGCCTTTATGGAAGAGTGGCAAGAAGAAAGCCATTTCTCAAAGATATCCATAAAAAGTCGCCTGGGAGACATACCAAACATGTGGAAGAAGGTGCTCTGGTCAGATGAAACCAAAATCGAACTTTTTGCCCACAATGCAAAACGATATGTTTGGCATAAAAGCAACACAGCTCATCACCCTCAACACACCGTCCCCACTGTCAAACATGGTGGTGGCAGCATCATGGTTTGGGCCTGCTTTTCTTCAGCAGGGACAGGGAAGATGGTTAAAATTGAGGGGAAAATGGATGCAGCCAAATACAGGACCATTTTGGATGAAAACCTGTTGGAGTCTGCAAAAGACCTGAAACTGGGACGGAGATTTATCTTCCAACAAGACAATGATCCCAAACATACAGCAAAATCTACAAAGGAATGGTTCACAAATAAACGTATCCAGGTGTTAGAATGGCCAAGTCAAAGTCCAGACCTGAATCCAATCGAGAATCTGTGGAAAGAGCTGAAAACTGCTGTTCACAAATTCTCTCCTTACAACCTCACTGAGCTCGAGCTGCTTTGCAAGGAAGAATGGGCAAGAATTTCAGTCTCTCGATGTGCAAAACTGATAGAGACATACCCCAAGCGACTTGCAGCTGTAATCGCAGCAAAAGGTGCCTCTACAAAGTATTAACGCAAGGGGGCCGAATAATTTTGCACGCCCCACTTTTCATTTTTTTATTAGTTAAAAAAGTTTCAACAATCCAATAGATTTCGTTCCACTTCACAATTGTGTCCCACTTGTTGGTGATTCTTCACAAAAAATAAAAACTTTATATCTTTATGTTTGAAGCCTGAAATGTGGCAAAAGGTTGAAAAGTTCAAGGGGGCCGAATACTTTCGCAAGGCACTGTATAACATGAATATTGTATCTAGCAATGTTTCTAGCTAAAAACCTTGACTGTACCGTGCAGAAATACTCTACTGTTTATTTTAACTAACCACTCTATGGGCAGCCAGAGGGGTCAAAACCCCACAGCTGAGAACGTATGATGTAAATACTTACAACACTTTTAACTTTTCACTAAGGAAAAAGTGGACAACTGGGTTGCAAAAGTCCAAGCTCATGTTGACAACATTAAGGACATGTGAGTTTGCCTATTCATTTTGGCTCTTGAACAACAAATAAATTGTTTCTAAAATGTAAAATAATAATAATTTAAGTGAATTTGTGCAATGCTATAACTTTCTCTTTTCCACTGCAGCCTGAAGCGATTGGCTCAGGGTGGTGGCCCCGCCCCTGACCCCACCCCAGGCGGTGCCAAACCAAAATCCCAGTGAGGTGTCTCAGAGGTGGAGTGAAAGAAAATTAGGGCGGAGCAATAGGCTGTCACTCTGATGTCTTAATCAAGTCTGTGTTTCAGAGCACCACTTTCGGATTTAATAGAGCAGGGACTAATGGGATACTGTGTCAGAAAGAGTACACGGAAGGAGTGGAGGTAGGATTTGTTTTTGGAGAGTTTAAGAGGACTCTTTCGATGCAGGGTGAGATTCTGCTGTACGACAAACAAAAGCAGCAGGGCCTCTAGAGCAATCAGTGGATTTCTGAAAGTTCTCTGGGAAAAAGGAAATTGACGACATCATCGAACCAACAAACTTGAACATACAGTAGGAGGTGGTGCACAAGAACATTTAAACACAAGAGACTGGAGTTTGCCCTATGATGAGCCAAATTCAAGAAGCTCCAGGACCAGTTTACTGAATCATCCTTCACTTTGGACAGTTTTAATGAGAATGGCATGTGTATATGTGTGCACATGTACATATGTGCAATTTTGATCTTGTGGATTTATCCTGTTACATCCTGAGATATGAGATCTATTAAAACCCCAGTGTCATTTTCTTTTTCCAATATTTCCCTTTGTGCTATTTGAATTTCTGTAGTGAAAAAAGGGTGTATCTGACAGCACTCTTAAGGGTTTCCTTAAGGGTTTTTTGGTTAAATAAGGGACAACCAAAGGATCCTAAATTCTCTAAGCGTGTACAAACTTCACTGAATTAGACACACACTATGTAAACACAACCACCTTTCTGAATCTCTGAAGTGAAACTTTCCTTATTGAGATACACTATATTGCCAAAAGTTTGTGCAAACCCACCCATCACACCCTTTGTGTTTTTTGAAAATCGCATTCCAGAATTAGTTCAACTTTGTTGTTAATAACCTCCTTTTTCTGGGAAGTCTTTCCACTAGATATTGAATGTGGCTGTGGGGATTCGTGTTCATTCAGCCACGAGATTTGGTGAGGGGAGGTTCTGATGTTGGGCGAGGAGGCCTGGGGTTCAGTCGGCATTCCAGTTCATCCCAAAGGTACTCAGTGGGGTTGAGTTCAGGGCTCTATGCACGCCACTCGAGTTCTTCCACTCCAGCCTTGGCAAAACATGTCTTCATGGAACTAGCTTCGTGCACAAGGGCATTGCCATGCTGGAACAGTTTTGGGCCTCATCAAAAATGTAGAATATCAAATAAAAGTTCATTTTTTTTCTGTAATTTAATTGACAAAGTGGAACTTTCATGTATTCTAGATTGATTACACCTTTTTTGTTTTTGTTTTAATCTTGATTACAGCATACAGCTCATGGATATCCAGTATCTCAAAAATATTAGAATGAAGAATTTATAATAGAGAAATGAAGTGATTTCCATGAACTGTAAGCTGTAATCATCAAGATTTTTGATGATGTAGATGTAATCATCTACATTTTTGATGAGGCACCTGTAGTTCTAGTGAAGAGAAACCTTAATTCTGCAGAATACAAAGACAATTACAAATGCGTGCTTCCAACTTAGTGGCAACAGTTTGGGGAAGGCTTACATATGGATGTGATGGTCAAGTGTTCACAAACTTTTGGCCATATAGGGTACATTTTCACATTTATCACTCCCTGCTCTAACACACCCACTTTGACTATCAGGAAGGGCTGTTGATTAACTGATTAGTTGAATCAGGTGTGTTTGGTGCAGGATAGGAGGGGGGTACTTCAGGACCAGGGAACCAGAACAATAAAGTTAAGTGAACATCTTTAATCATCTATTGCAGAGGTGTGTAATAAGGTTCAATATTCACATGCATTAAAATAGTGATGAGTATGCTATAATTCTAAAGTGTAAACATGGATACAATCAACTACAGATAGTAAGCGGAAGGTTGAATGAGTGTTAGTTATTGCTGCTGGTTTGACCGGAAGCCTGATTTGTGACTCCTTCCTAATTTTAAAATGGTACATTGGTATGATTTGTATTACAGTGCTTTGTCTAAAAGAAATCTTATCTAGCCATAAATAATAACAGTTTTTCTGGACTAGACATCCAGTGTTGCTGCAATCCCAATAAAGCTCACTCAGTGCCAGCTGTGATTTATAACAGAAATAGTTACTCTTCTATGTTGTAAACTCTTCCGAGTGGAGTCATCAGAGAACGTAACACAGTGTCATTACATATCAATCAAGCTCCTCTCTCAAAACCTTAAATTGGGCCCTTATCTTTTTTGCTTGCCTTAATTTTTTTTTAAACATTATCTTAACTGTGTGGTGAAAGATCTGGGCCTGGTGATGGTACACGTTTTTTGTTGTCCAAATAAACTCCCAATAGAGCTGTGAACAGCTATAAAGCAGACCTGATAATCAGTGTTGTCCCTGTCCTATGGACACTGCTCTCTATCACGGACAGCTTATTTGAGGTATACTGTAATCTTAATTTATATACTGTAAGAATGTTTTCAGTGTAACTAGAGAGATATTGTGGTTGCTTTCTGGGCCCAAAGAACTTCCACCACCCTGTGCTACTCTTTCAATCAATCCTTATATTCTCCTAAATCAATAAACTAAATAGTTTACCAGTACTAGAATGACTGTCAGTCAAATAATACATTTTTCTGTATCTCACAAGACCCTGTGCAGCAAAATTGCCAGTGTTCTATTTAGACCTAGAGTCCTGGAGAACTCGAGTCCAGCATGCTTCTGTGATTTACCTGTTCGCAGACAATGGATTTTATATACCATTATGTGTGCTAGAGCAGGGAAATCATCAAACATTACTGGATTGTAGCTCTCTGGGACTGGAGATTAATACCATGCTCTAAGTGTTGGGAATTTTGCTGTATTGACATCTCTTTATCTCTTCTCTTATCCTAAAATCTAGCCCTTTTTTGTATTTTCAGAAAGCAAAGACAAATCTTGAATCTTGCAATAATATGTTGGAAATAAACGTTGAAGACAAAATACAAGTGGCCTTTTTATTTTCACCTACATGCAGAGCATTAAATGATATTTCTGTCACGGAGACTAGAGTAGGCTACGTGTTACAATAATTTCACCACCTGATTGTTTTTGCAAGTATAAAATATGAATCTCTTAATTGCATTCTTCTTAATAATATATAAACCAGATGATGCAATTTCTCCACGTTATTTGTAAGAACACACACAGAGTCTCCACCAGATGGAGACACACACACTCACACACCAAACGTGCTCTCAGCAAAATGGCCCACGACCTATACATATGCACGGTGCAATATTTTGCATGCACGTACTTGTAGCCTTATAAGAGATATTTTATTGATCCTGAATGCGAATGTTTAATTAAATTGCATTTATATAGGGCTTTTAACAAGAGTAAATGTCTATACAGATGATAAAGCACTTCGGGACAGGCTGTTCTTGGAAAATAATCAACTGAGAACTTGGAAGGTTTATTGTTTTTCTTTAATAGGACGCCTACATTTGTGTTTTATTCCTTACTAACATAAATGTTGTTTGAATTATTCAACCTTTAGACAGAGGTTCATTGGGTGTATAATAATAATAATAATAATAATAATAATAATAATAATAATAATAATAATAATAATAATAATAATAATAATAATAATCGATCCATATTAAAGCATGTATGTTTTTTTAAGAATAATGATTAATGATTCTTTGGAAAGAAAACTGCAAAACAATCCATGTACACGTTCACCAGGTTCAATTTCTGATCTTTGTGTTATGAGCGAAAAGCCGTTTATCACGTGAACCCTTGCAGTCAATACTGATGACCAACCATCACACGCGCTTCTTTTCAAACCTTGTGGTGTTAAAAAAAGATGGGAGGAGATAGTCTAATTAAGAGTTGATTTAAATCTTGCTATAGGCGGACAAAGTAGGGGGTGGTGCTATTCAAATAAAGTAATCCTTTTAAGCGCCGCTGTATGCCGCGCGTGCAGCTAGTTCACTGAGCGGTGTGTGTAAATGGAGTTTGTGATTGTGTGGATTTTAATACTGCAAAAGGTCAAGTGAAGAGTGATCACAGCCTCACTGCTGGAGGAATCATGATTATTCGACACTGAGACCCTTCTTCAGGCTCCGTTCGTCCGTAATTTCATTAGACTTTCGTGCGTGAAGCCTTTTGAACCGCAGATGGATTGTAATCCTTTAATGGCTCCTCCGGTTCCGCCGCATAATCCGAAAGGCAGCCGGCCGTCGTGCTCGCAGGAGCGGCTGCTGAAGTGTGTGCTGCTCGGGGATGGAGCTGTGGGCAAAACGAGCCTGGTGGTCAGCTACACGACTAACGGCTATCCCACCAAATACGTCCCTACAGCCTTCGACAACTTCTCCGGTAAGGGAACGCAGCGCATTCTGACATGAGGAACATTATAAAGCAGGTGATATTAAGATGTTGAATAATCGTCAGCAAAATACCTGATCTCACTTCTGTTAGGAGCGTTGTTTTCCCACTTTCTCCCTTATCTTGTTGCCTTAATACCTTAATACCACTATGTAAGTTTTGAGTCATATAAACCTTTTGGCCACGTTTCTGTGACACATAAAGTTGGGTTTATGTCTATGTCTGGGTCTCTGCCTGCCTGTCTGTCTCTCTGCCTGCCTATGGTAAATGTGTTTTATCCAAAGCGCTTTACACTGTGTCTCATTCACCCATTCACTCACACACAAATGTTAGCAGAGCTGCCATGCAAGGTGCTAGCTTGCCATCGGGAGCAACTTGGGGTTCAGTGTCTTGCCCAAGGACACTTCGGCATATGGAGTCACCGGGAATCCGAACCGCCGGGAATCGAACCGCCAACCCTATGATTAGTGGACAACCCACTCTACCAACTGCACCACAGCCGTCTGTCTCTCTGCCTGCTCCCTGTCTGTGTCTGTTTCTGCTGCTGTCTGTCTCTGCTGCCTGTCTGTTCTCTGCTGTGTCTCTCTGCTGTGCCTGTCTGTCTCTGCCTTGCCTGCCTGTCTGTCTCGCGCCTGCCTGTCTGTCTCTGCTGCCTGCCTGTCTGTCTCTCTGCCTGCCTGCCTGTCTGTCTCTTTGCCTGCCTGCCTGTCTGTCTCTTTGCCTGCCTGCCTGCCTGTCTGTCTCTTTGCCTGCCTGCCTGTCTGTCTCTTTGCCTGCCTGCCTGCCTGTCTGTCTCTCGCTTGCCTGTCTCTCTCTGCCTGCCTGTCTGTCTCTTTGCCTGCCTGTCTGTCTCTCTGCCTGCCTGTCTGTCTCTCTGCCTGCCTGCCTGTCTGTCTCTCTGCCTGCCTGCCTGTCTGTCTGTCTCTTTGCCTGTCTGTCTGTTTGTCTCTGCCTGCCAGCCTGTCTCTCTGCCTGCCTGTCTGCCTGTCTGCTTGTGTCTCTCTGCCAGCCTGCCTGTCTCTCTGCCTGCTTGTCTGTCTGTTTGTCTCTGCCTGCCTCTGTGCCTGCATGTCTGTCTGTTTGTCTGTGTCTGCTGCCTGTCTGTCTCTGTGTCTGTCTCTCTCTATCTCTCTATCTCTCTATCTCTCTATCTCTCTATCTCTCTATCTCTCTATCTATCTATCTATCTATCTATCTATCTCTATCTATCTATAAAAAGTGGAATTATCTATCTGTAGTATTATTAATACTACTGTTACTACTACTATCAAAAATAGTTAATTTACTACTTTTAATTTGAGTGTAATTGATTTTGCAGTTCAGATCGAACTGAAGAGTGCTGTGTGATTCAACTTGCTTTGACTCGTTTAACACTTTGGATTGGTTTGGCTTCTCTTGGAGGAAAGTTCCAGAATAAGAAGCTCATTGATCTAATGTGCTTAATGATCTAAGCTGACCAGTTTCAAACTTTGTTGTTTTTTTGTTTGTTTTGTTTGTTTGTTTTTGGGGGGGGGGTGTGAACCCCCCTCCTGCCGTAGAGAGTGATGTAATAGTCCAGCATTTTAAACTGGATCTGTCATCTCGAAACTTCCTCACTTACGCAAGAGCACAGGTGGCACTTCAGAGGGAAAAGGGCACAATCAAAGGCAGATCAGATGACTGGGATTTGAGCGCAGTTACACAATGCAGCCTGCCAACTGAGAAAGCCGGCGGGTTTTACTTTGTATCTGTAGGAAAAGTGATTGTGTAAATGCAGGCCGAGTTCACCAGGTGGAATATTTCTTTCCCTGTGCGATTGCAGACTGCTTACTCTTTGTTTTTCATTATTTTTAGTCTGGACCTTGACTTAAAGATTCACTTATTAGAATTTTGCAGATTAATCAGAATATATTATATTTATAGTTTACATTTACATTGATTCGTTTGCCAGATATGTTTTGATTTGAGCAGAGAATGTTCGAGCACACTGGTTGTTACCGGGTCAGGTGAATCAGTGCATGTAAATCTGTGTGATGGCCATAGGATGCAAATTTGCCTCACCTCTCTCTCTCTCTCTCTCTCTCTCTCTCTCTCTCTCTCTCTCTCTGTGTCTGTCTGTCTTCTGCAGCGGTAGTACAAGTTGATGGACAGCCATTGCGACTGCAACTATGTGACACTGCTGGACAGGTAAAGACTGCGGTCTGCTTTTTGCATTCAAACACACAGATATGTGCACCATATCATCAGACAAAGCAGGCTGTTCAGACATTTCCGACCGAAGAGTTGTTCTCAGTGACTCCCCCAAACAGCCCCTTGAAGTTATGTGCAGTCTCCCTGTCTGGGGGCGGGGGGGTGGTTCATGAAGGGAGTGCAGTGTTTCAGCTGTAGATACTTCAGGGCCGTCAAGGCCACAAAAAGGATGTTTCACAAGGATACTGACTGCAATTGAAACCTGGGGAGGAAGTATCCTAATAAACCTCAACTGACCCTTTAGTACTATTCTCAGAGGAAATAAGTACTAAACTTATTTCAAGGTGCAAACTATTATCACTAACTATTAGGGTAGTTAGCTGTTAATGGTATGCCCTTGAATTTCTGAAGTGTACAGATTACGTAGGACCTAAAAGACACACTGATGTACCTTTTTAGAGCATATTTTGAGTACATATTTGCATTGGTTTTGCCTTAAAGAACCACTTTCAGTAGCTGATGGTGCAATAGCTGATCCTTGCTTTGTCACATGAAATAAGTTTGTTTGGGGTTTATTTTTTGTAGTTCAGGAGTGTAGAATGTGGAGGGGATTTGAAATGAATGAGAAGTGATTGAGGGCAAGACCCAGATCAATAAAATAGATTAGAGAGGACGGCGTATTGTGTGGCAACCACAGAGAGGTGGAAGAAAAGTTTTTCTGCTGTCTCTCTCCTCTCTGCCTTGCTGTGTGTGAACCACGTGGGCTATGAAGAAGAAATGTTCAACCACCAGTTTTGCCTGCAGGCTCAGTTCCTTATGCCAAGTTTATTCCTTTACCATTGTTTGTTTCTGAGCCTTGGCAATTATGAAAAAATGTTTATCAAAAGCCGGTGAAAACAGGTCTAAGTTTAATATGGTATGTGTGCCCATTATATGAAAAGCCTTTCACATTCACCGTTTTTTGTTTTGTTTTTGTTTTTTTGACACCACCACATGTGTACATGTTTTGAAGCTATCACACACTGCAAACATCTATAAATCATTTATGTGTACTGTATGAGTTAACCAATACACGACTCTGCCCTTTCAACACACAACTAGTAAATCTTCTAATACGGTCAGGGAAGGCAAGCGTTCGCAAACACAGTTGGTAGATAAGAGATCTTTCCCACTCTCAGGTGTCACGCTCAAAGTGAAAGGAAAGTCTTGATTCAGAAATTCAGAAACTAAAGAGTGGAAAGGGAAGGGTTAAGCTCTTCACAGTGCCAGGCTAAGTCGGCCTCATAAATCCTTCAGAACGCACTGTTCTTTAAAGCTTTGTGGACCTATAGTGTTAATTTACTTGATTGGCACAATATAAAGGAAGGGTGTGCCAGAGCTGCACGCCTTGGCAGAGTTTAAAAAGATTGCTGCTTGAACAGTGTGTTCTGCAGTACTTGTGGGAGGTTCCAGTATTGGCCAACTTTGAGAGGTTAAAGTTAATTGTTTTGTGTGAATTATATAATGTGCTGGTGATAGATTTACAATTCCAACATGGATTTTAGGACTGGAACTGAATTATAACGTTGCTGTGTTTTTGTGAAACTTTGTCGAGAGCATATTGGGATTTTATGTAGAGAAAGATATGAAACTGTATGGCCAGATAATACTTTTTGGCACATTAGGTGCGGATCTATAGGAAACTAGCATATGTTAAGTGATTTTTTTTAATGTCATCATCAGAAAAGCACAATATTAAAGGAACCTAGACGTGTTTCTTTATTGAATAACAAATTGCATGGTGTGCCAGTTAAACAGAAAATTAGACAAACCATTTTGCACTTGCCTTCATCAAGAAACTCGGATGATATGAATATGCAAATCAGAATTGCCCCCAATTTTGCATTCCTGGCACACGGACATTGCATGTCTTGATTAGATTTTGTAGAAAGGATTTAGTAATTGAAGTATGTTGTCATATACACACACTAGCGATTGTCACAACTGTTACTATAGCGTTATATTAACTTCTGCTCTTCTGTCTTTCTCTCAGGATGAGTTTGATAAGCTGAGGCAGTTCTGCTACTCGCGCACAGATGTCCTGCTCCTCTGCTTCAGTGTGGTCAGTCCTGCTTCCTTCCAGAACGTGGGTGAGAAATGGGTGCCTGAGATCCGGAGGCGGTGTCCACTCACCCCCGTGTTGCTGGTGGGCACGCAGTGCGACCTGCGCCAGGATGTCAAGGTGCTGATCGAGCTAGCAAGGCGGCGTGAACAGCCCGTACCTGAGCAGGATGCCCGTGCCCTTGCTGACAAGATTGGTGCTGTGATGTATGTAGAGTGCTCAGCTCTCACACAGAAAAACCTGAAAGAGGTGTTTGATGCTGCCATCTCTGCCGGGCTGCGCCAGTCTGATAGACGCTCCAGGAGGGAACGCAAGGTTCTCAGCACAGCTGATAAGATGAAGATGCTCTCCAAGGCCTGGTGGAAGAAATATGTGTGTATCCAATAACATGAGCCAAGATCTGAGTCATAGACGCACATGGACAAAGTGACTTTTGACTCATTCAGTGCCTCAAGCAGATGAACTAATCAGGATGTGTGTGTGTGTGTGTGTGTGTGAGATATTCTATTGTCATATCACCTTACCTTAATGTTTAAATTCCAGATTTGATCATTGCTTTCCAAATATGAGGATTTCCACAGAATATCCCAATCTTTCTGGATATGAATTGTATTAAAACATCTATCCCAATCATTGACATCTCTAGATGCATTTCTCGACAACTCCTTTTTTTTTTTTTTTCCTCTCTCCCCATAAATGTTTTATAACCTATGAACTTCCCTAGTACTAAGATCATAAAAGAATCACTTTCTACTTGTATCTGTGGTGACTTCAAACATTTGAATAGTAGTGTACAGTATATCAAGTGCACAAGATTATATTTATGTCTGTTAAATGTGTATGAATGGGTTTTTTGTTTTGTTTTTTTGCAAGGACAGTCACTTGTTCCTTAACACTGGATCTCAGAGCTATTCATGTTGTGATTTATTTTCCCCCTTTCTATCACACTATGGAATGCTCCTAAACGTCTTTAGTGCCCATCTTTGAGCTCATGGCACCAAAATGTCACCTTTTACATCTTTACTGATTTGAAAGCTGTTACTGTTGATGGCCACCCAGTCAAGACTTCTGGGAGTGTTAAGTGTTTCTCTCATGGAAAAACACTAGTGTAAACGATGCGCTTGATTTCAGTCACCCCATCAGCCTATTTGACGGTACCATTCTGTAATGATGTGAACCTTTTTTTTTTTTTTTAACAGCGAACTAAAGCTTCTGTTTCCTCTCTGATGTCAAAGAAAATTTATCAGGTGTTTTATTGCATTTTATAATTACTGTTGCAAGTTTGTTCATTAAATCTTTGACTGTTGGAGCGGATTTGTTTGACTAGCACAAAACTGTGTGTGGTAGTTCTGTCACCTCAGTTTTATGGTTGTGGCGTGTATATATACAGTGCTCTTAGGCGTTTTATTGGTTAACACACTGGCTTTAACATTTGTCATTGTGGTACAATAGGCTTTAATTCACACTGTGGTAGTGTGACATGTGACGAGCCTGAATGTGCCGTTCCCCAGGTGCATTTTCTCACTTTGGACTAAATGTGATTGTTGGTTAGCCGATGAATGAGACACACTTGCTTCTCATTATTCAGAAGCCATTTTTTTCTCCTCTTTCAAACATTTAAAGTCCATTAGAGATTAGCTATAAACTGTACAGCAAAGGTTTATCAAACTGAAAATGGCATTGACTGTGCTTAGTTTGTACAGTATATGTTTCAATGCCATAAGTATATCACAGTACATCTATATAGATTTATACATTTTTATAACTGTATGGAATTATCTTTGTTTCTGTATGATCACATCATGGTACACTTCTCAGTTATGGATTATGACAAATAAACTTGCTTCTTTGAACTAAAATTGAAAATTATTTCTTTTTACTTGGTGTGCACACCTGGAATGTTTTCATTTGTGTAATGACCATATAATAAAACAAGCTGGAGCAGCTGTGAAAGGTGTTTGTAAATGTAAAAATGACTAATGTGGTCTTTTATGTTCCTTTACAAGTTTGCTATTTTTTAAAATGAATAGCCTTACCCAGCTCCTGCATTGTCTGACTGTCTGAAGACTATGACACAGCAATAATTTGGAAAGGCTACGTGGCTAGCACTTCCATTGTGATTATGTCTACACCAGCAATTTCAGGGCTTTGTTTTGTCTATATGAAAAGCCAATTGCAGAGGAGGACAGCTTAAAACAATATGGTATAATTCTTCAAGGCCAAACAAAGATGCAGGAAAATCTTAATGAATGCTTTCATAAGCAAGGTCGCCATTTTTATAAGAACTGGTTCTGCTTAGTTAGCAAGATAGAAAATCTAATAAGACTTCAGCAGTCTGAAATAGACATGATTGTGAAGCATCCAGAGAAACCCACAGTAACCATTGTCCAAAATATCTTAACAGTTTTTTTCTTTTTCCAACTAACCTCTATATACTACATTTGTACTACTGTATATTTGTGCTTATTACAGACTATAATTTGGATGCTTTTCTTTCTGATAAAAAAGAAAACCTTTTATGTTGAACCATGTCTGCTCCCAAGTTGTTGATTGATCTAGAGAGTAAAGGGGTTTTGACATGGGATGAAATAATCACTTGTCCCTCATTCATTTTCAGTGAGAGGCAGATGGGCAGGAGAAGCAACACAAGCAGAGGGACAGATGGGTTCGACCCCAAGAAACCATTGCTCATGTGCCATAGACGAGAACGTGGCTGTCCTTCTCCAAGTTTAAAACTTCTCAAATTTTCTAGTTGTGATGTGAGAATTAATGGAGTAGGTCAATAGTTTCAGCTTACCTAGCAATTTTAGTTCATACAGATAAAATGAGCGTATGATGTGGTTAATCTGTTTCAGGCTTAATAGGACCAAATTAGACCTAACTAAGATTCAAAACTGGCAGCAAAGTGTGCCGTGTCAATAATGGAATCACCGCATAGTCCGTTAAGAGGATGTCCAAGTCAGACACAGCTTCCTTGAGATGGTCAATACAAAAGCAGTGAGAACATAACTAGCGCATTTCTTCACGTTTCAAAAGATTCTGACAATGACTGCATCAGCACAGGATCCTAACCAGCACAGCATGGTTATTAGTGACTTTCCATTTGGTTTAGCTTTTTTCTCTTTTTTTTTTTTTTTTTTTTTTTAGTTTCTGTTTAACTACAGGGCCATTGCAACAGAAGTGAAGAGGAAATGAATGTTGTATTGAGGGAATACCTACACTAAAACTTGATATATTGCTTTGCTGCTTGATATATCGCTTTGCTTATTTGTAAGTCGCTTTGGATAAAAGCGTCTGCTAAATGAATAAATGTAAATGTAAAACAAAGAGAGATGTGAATTAGTTAGAATCCAGCTAAAGAAGGAATTTTAGCGATTATCAGCACAGGGTATGTCGAGGTAGGGCCACCATAAAATGCTAGTAGTGCATTAGCCACAGTCACCATTTAGTCACCTAATGTAAAATATGCTCAGAAAATGCTGAGTGGAAAAACATTTATTCATCTTCAGTAACTGAATTATCCTGGTCAGGACTGTGGTGAATCTGGGAAAAACTGGGTGTGAGGTCCCATCCTGCATGGGACCCCAGTCAACCTACCTACTGGCATACTTTTCCAAGTTGGGAGAAAACCAGAGATCCCAGAGGAAAGCAATGTGGACACAAGGAGAACATGCACAGAAACTCTGCACAGAGCTAAGGATGGGCAACCTGGAGCTGTGAGGTAGAACAAGTGTATGTGGTCCCGCTCACCAGACAGCGAATAGAGACTATTTAATGCAGGTGAAACCACCTTCCATATACAACAAAGTGTTTAGGTAAATACTGGGCATTAATGAGGGAAAACTGACCTGATTTTCAAACAAAAACAGTGAGTGACTAGCTAAATGTGGGACAGCCTATAAGGGAGAACCGGCTTGCACATAATATGGAACCAAATTCATAGAAGTAGGATGGAACAGGACACCTGTAGCTCTGATTGTCGTCACTAGCTGCTAATTGGATAGCTCCCTAGCATGTTCATGTACATTTGGTGAGAAGGAGAAAAGGATTGATTGATGTGTAACAGTGGTATTTACTGTACATACTATGTCATGTGATATTGTTGAAAGATCTCATCGTGTGCTCATTTCCCCTGATGGTTAAGATGCTTTCATAACCAGCAGATAAAGTATGACAAGATACAACCTTTGAATATGCAACACCATATACTTAGCACTGTCTTTCCACAGTTTTTAAACCCATTTCTTCTCCTTCTGAAACTTTGGGAATAGTAGAATATACAGTATTATGAGCCCTGACTAGAAAGATTTTTTCCCCTCCAGTAATTATTGCTACAGCAACCTGGGATGTGTGAGACCAGAAGGGAGTTTAATCAAGTTGTTCAAAGTCACGTTGCTCTTGCAGAGAGGACTTGTATGGGAGAATTTAGGAGTAATCTGTATTTTCATAGGCATGACGTGAATGTGATGTGTCTAGAATTGTTAGTAGGATTAGGTCCAGCATTAACTGGGTCACACGTGTGAAGCACTGCTCCTGAGACAAATCTGGTTTCAAAGGATTCAGTGCTCAATGTCGCTTGCCTCTTATACACACAGCATGTCTGGTTTTGGTTTCACAATATGTGGTCACAGTCTTGAGGGTACAGTGGTTTCCCAAAGTTATTTTTCAGAAACAAACATGGTTGTACAAGGGATAGCTGGCGTCCCCCACTCCTCCCATCCCCAAGGGACAATAACACAGCCTTTGACCTACAGTCTGTTATATTATGCTGTTTTATTACTGTACAGTATTGCAGGCTAACCTCTCACTAGTCTGTATTCAATCTGAATGTGAAATCACTGTTGAATATGTTTTGATAGCTCCATCATTGCATTGACTGAAAGAAGCTCCCAAAATGTTTCAGTGTTCATATTATTCACAGGGCATAAAAGCTTCTCTGCAAATGCTCAGCAGTGGAGGGCATTTGAGCCATGTTCTTTCCTTATCCTAGATGTGTATCCAGACTGATTCCTGTTTTGTGACCATATAAGGGTTTGTGTGTATGTACATGTGGCGTGTGTCTTCATGTATGTATGTATGTATGTATGTGTGTATATACAGTGGTGTGAAAAAGTGTTTGCCCCCTTCCTCATTTCCTGTTCCTTTGCATGTTTGTCACACTTAAGTGTTTCGGAACATCAAACCAATTTAAACAATAGTCAAGGACAACACAAGTAAACACAAAATGCAATTTGTAAATGAAGGTGTTTATTATTAAAGGTGGAAAAAAATCCAAACCATCATGGCCCTGTGTGAAAAAGTGATTGCCCCCTAAACCTAATAACTGGTTGGGCCACCCTTAGCAGCAACAACTGCAACCAAGCGTTTGCGATAACGTGCAATGAGGCTTTTACAGCGTCCTGGAGGAATTTTGGCCCACTCATCTTTGCAGAATTGTCCTAATTCAGTTACATTAGAGGGTTTTCGAGCATGAACGGCCTTTTTAAGGTCATACCACAACATCTCAATAGGATTCAGGTCAGGACTTTGGCTAGGCCACTCCAAAGTCTTCATTTTGTTTTTCTTCAGCCATTCGGTGGTGGACTTGCTGGTGTGTTTAGGATCATTGTCCTGCTGCAGAACCCAAGTTCGTTTCAGCTTGAGTACACCGAACAGATGGTCGGACATTCTCCTTCAGGATCTCTTGGTAGACAGCAGAATTCATAGTTCCTTTTATCCGCACGGCAATCTCAAGCTCCTTGAAGCACAAAACACCCCCCACCATCACTCTACCACCACCATATTTTACTGTTGGTATAATGTTCTTTTTGGAAATGCAGTGTTCCTTCTGCACGATATATACTTGGACACACACCTTCCAAAGAGTTCCACTTTTGTCTCATCGGTCCACAGAATGTTGTCCCAAAAGTCTTGGGGATCATCAAGATGTGTTGTGGAGAAATTGAGATGAGCTTTGATGTTCTTTTGCTCAGCAGTGGTTTTCTCCTTGGAACTCTGCCATGCAGGCCATTTTTGCCCAGTCTTTTCCTGATGGTGGAGGCATGAACGCTGACCTTAACTGAGGCAAGTGAGGCCTGCAGTTCTTTGGACGTTGTTGTGGGGTCTTTTGTGACCTCTTGGATGAGTCGTCGCTGCGCTCTTGGGGTAATTTTGGGCGGCCGGCCACTCCTGGGAAGGTTCACCACTGTTCCATGTCTTCGCCATTTGTGGGTAATGGCTCTCACTGTGGTTCGCTGGATTCCCAAAGCTTTGGAAATGGCTTTATAACCCTTTCCAGACTGATAGATCTCAATTACTTTCTTTCTCAATTGTTCCTGAATTTCTTTGGGTCTCGGCATGATGTGTAGCTTTTAAGGATCTTCTGGTGGACCTTACTGTGTCAAGCAGCTCCTATTTAAGTGATGCCTTGATTGTGAACAGGTGTGGCAATAATCAGGCCTGGGTGTGGCTAGAGAAATTGAACTCAGGTGTGGACAACCACAGTTATAATATGTTTTAACAAGGGGGGCAATCACTTTTTCACACAGGGCCATGATGGTTTGGATTTTTTTTCACCTTTAATAATAAACACCTTCATTTACAAATTGCATTTTGTGTTTACTTGTGTTGTCCTTGACTATTGTTTAAATTGGTTTGATGTTCCGAAACACTTAAGTGTGACAAACATGCAAAGGAACAGGAAATGAGGAAGGGGGCAAACACTTTTTCACACCACTGTATGCATGTATTTATGTGTGTGTATGTATGTATGTATGTATTTATGTGTGTATGTATGTGTGTATATATGCATGTATTTATGTATGCATGTATTTATGTGTGTATGTATGTATGTGTGTATGTGTGTATGTATGTATGTATGTATTTATATGTGTATGTGTGTATGTATGTATGTATGTGTATGTATGTGTGTATGTATGCATGTATTTATGTGTGTATGTGTGTATGTATGTATGTATGTGTGTGTGTGTGTATATATGCATGTATTTATGTGTGTGTGTGTGTGTGTGTGTGTGTGTATGTCTGTATGTAGCTTTGCTGCGTTCATTAGTCTTACAGGCATATGCTTGCTCTCATGTGCAATTGATCTTTACTCTCTCCTCTCCCTCTTTTAATCTCAATCTCTCTTTTTCTCTCTGAGTTTCAGTATACAATATATTGATTGAGCCTGGGCTCCTGGATATCAATCCTTGTTGTTGTTGTTGTTGTTGTTGTTGTTGTTGTTTCAGATTGAATTGACCATAATGAGCATAAGAGATAATCATTAACAGTCTTAAAATAAACATGTCATGTCATGCTGCATGCTTTTAAGGCGATCTTGCTTGTTCTTGCTTTTTCGATTATGTTTTATCTCTTTTCTCAGTCTTTCTCTCTTTCTAAATCTCCGGTAGAACTGTTGAAATTTTCTGCCTTCATCGTTTGACAGCCAAAACCAAGTTTTATATCTCCCACATGATAGAAGATAGAGCCTCGCCTCCTGCCAAGTCCTGATGCCATCAAAGCATTCTCCTCTGTATCTAAATCAGATAGACAGTCAACACAGAACGTTTAGAGAGATTATATACAACTACATGTGCGAATCTGCACAGCAGTTTCAGGAGCAGCTTTGATATCCCAGGACAGAGTATTGATTGTGTTGATGTGTTTTGCGATAAACAAGCCAATCAACAAGCAAATCATTGTCGAAAGCTAGGGACGACAATAGACTCTAAGACCCAATGAATTGACCTAGTATTTGTTTTATTATTCTTTGTATGATCTGACCATATTTCTATTCCATTCAATTCAGTTTCATTTGTAACATTAGACACTGACACAAAGCAGATTTACTGAAAGCTGGATGTTGATTTATATCCCTAAATAGCTGAGGATAGTGGGATTATAAATCATTACTGTTCTACAATTGATATACTGTAAAGTCAGTGTGTATGTGTGTTGAAAAGATGTTCAGTATGCTCATACTGTTGTCCATATCAGTATTCAGTTCTTTTGAGGCAAAAGTTTAATTGTCAGTCACAATAAAAAAGTAGAAAACTATTATAACTCACTCACACAATATTGTTCATTAAAAAGCCGCTTTGCATTGAAAATATTGTTATAATATTTTACTAAGATTTATTTAAATCATAATATCTTAAACTGTAAATGCAAACAAAGTTTCATTGTGGGCAAGAGCATGGAGTAATCCCAGCCTTATCCACATCACTCTCATGTGTGGACCTCACAGTGGTTAAACCCTATGACTAATCTGAGAATAGATCTTTGTTCTTGATGCTGACCCAGACATTAGACCCACTGACCCTGATGCTATCTGGACAATCTCCCGGAACCAACCATTAACTGACATTCGCAAAATACTGTATGTACGTACGTACTGTATATAGGAAACCTGGGCCCAAACTGCCACTGTATATATTTTTTTGTGTGCTGAATTACCTTTTCATCTTTATTAAGACAAGAGCTTCCAGACCTGATCCTTGATGACAAATCTAGAATACAAGATGTCTTATACAGGCATATTAGGACATAAAGAGTTAAAAACTACAAACTGTCTTGGAGTCCTCGTGGCCGGCTTTAGAAATGCTTTTTATCCAGATCTGTCCATTTTGACAGAGAGTTTAATAGATTTAATTACGTACAAGTGCTGTTTTGGACCCCTAAGTGGTCCACGGAACGCTTGCTGGTCCATTGTATACGATGTTATGAGGTTTGTCTCAAGTGAACTTACAGTCTACACCATGTGTGAAATCAATCCATTCCCAGGGCTCGGGTGAATAATGTGATTGGTTGAAGTTCACAGTTTCACAGTGAGAGAGAAAGGCATGTTGTGGTCTGCAGATGCATGGACGATCATCTCAATATATGGCGCGAAGAAGACCTTGACTAAATACTTCACTACAACTCAAAAAATCTAAATAATTTTTTGGATTTTACCAAGCAGTGTTGACTAAAAGCTTGAGCAATAGTGAAGAAACATTTATTTAAAAAAAACAAAAAAACAAAAACAACAACACAAAAAACCCAAAACATACATAATTGACATAAACATTAATAAGAAAATCAGAAAAAGATACAATTCATTGTCTGAAATATGGTGATTGGGATGTCGATAAATAGTGTAATCATGCATGAAGCTCAGTCTAGCTCATCATATTTGTACACTGACGCAAGCAGAGATTTAGATGAAACTTTTATTTTCTTTAATTGATGCTTCTTTAACTGATGAGTTATGATGATCTGTAGAGGATATACAATATAGCTAGCAAAACCTCCCATAGAGTAAATTCTAAGAGTCATTTTACTGGCCAAGTACACGATTTTTCTTGAAATGTGACTTGGTAAACAATGGTGCCTATATACAGGGATATAGTACAGAGCACTATAGACTGTGCAGTACAACAATGTACATAATGCCCATGACAAAGTGTGCAAGTTGCAAGATGTGCATCTCGTGGCTTCGTATTGTCACTACACAGGGTGTTGAAAGCATTTTAATCCATGTATACTTTTTAGCCACATAAATAGGAACACTTATACCCCTGCTCATTCATGCAATTCATCCAATCATATGGCAGTAGCACAATAAAATCATGCAAATGCAAGAGCTTAATGTTCACAATAAATATTAGAAAGGGGAAAAAGTGATCTCCAGTCACTTTGACCATACCATGGTTGCTGGTTTCAGATGGGTTGGTTTTAATATTTCAGAAGCTGTGGATCTCCTGAGATTTCTCTTGAATTTGCACAGAATGGTGCTAAAAACAAAAAAACATCCGGTGAGCAGTACTATGTCTGGAAATGCCTTGTTGATAAGAAAGGTCAGAGGAGAATGGCCAGACTGGGGTGAGCTGACAGGAAGACTAAAGAAACTCAAATAACCTCTCTTTACAGCCGTACTGAGCAGAAAATCATTAGAGTATGAACAACATGCCAAACCATGAGGCTACAATAGTAGAAGACCACAATGAGTCTCACTCCTGTTTGCCAGTAACAAGAATCTGAAGCTACAGTGGGTATAGACTCACCGAAACTGGGCAGTTGAAGATTTGAAAAAGACCAGGAAATGTTTACATAAAATAATGCCAAGAGAAAGGTCTGGGCAAAACAACAGGACCTCAAGCTGTCTGATTCTACCCAACTGTTCCTAACATTATGACACAGCTTAATAAACTATCATTTATTGAATCAACTATCTTAAATGTGTGCTGACATACTCAAAAATAGTGTGGAACATGCCTCCAGTTGTCCATTTTCTTCTTTTACTCTCATGGCCATTCAATACTTTTACCTTTAGCCTAATTTACCCTTCATGTGGCCACTGCATAGCTTCACCACTCAACCTTTAGGAATTATCCACCATACAAAGCTTCAACAATGTCCTTTTCTTCACTCCTCTCCTCTTTGATTCCTAAACTAACAGCTCTGTGGCTCTTTAACAACCATTACTTCCATCGCCAGTGGCTTAGCTTGTGCGGTGCACTGTGGTAAACTTCCACAGAAGCCTTTTTTGCTTATACAGGTCAAATGTGCAGGTGACATGTGCTGACTGATTGATGAGAGGGCTGCAAGCTCCTCCTATTGCTGTTAAACCAAATTAAGCTTTGTGCTTTTGTGTGTATGTATGTACAAAGTCTTCACGGCAGGACTCTATGATGAGGTCTGAAATGCCTCAAAACGAGCAAGCTAATCGTTTCCACTTACAGCCCATTATAAGGGGGGAAGGAATTAGTTAGCTGTGTGCGTTGTTAGGTTAAGACGTACCATGCCTTGGTAGGGGTTGGTACTAACTGACCCCACTACACTGCCCCATTTAAACGCCTTTGAAACTTGAGCACAGAGCTGCTGACCTCTGACCTCATTGCTGCACCTCCCAAGGACAAACCCTATACTCCCCCTTCAGACAGGATGCTCCCTCTCTGTTAGTGGGTCTGTGGTCAGAGATGCAGTCCAGACCTTGTGTCTGTTTTAAGCTATTGGGAGCCTATTGGAAAAAAAGGGGGTAGTTAAGGAAAGACTGGAGAGTCTGTTTACGTTTAAAGGGGCAGTTGTTCTGGCCTCTTGTTTCAAAGAAAAGCTACACAGGGTAAAAGTAACATTTTCACAACATGCCTGCGGGGATATGTGCTGCACATGTCCACTATTTATTAAGCTTAAGTTAAGCTACCAGTTGTGCCGATTAAGGTTTATACAATGATTTAAAGTCTTTAATTATGTTTTTGTCTCCTACATAGTGAGACATTGCTTATCATGCTCTTATTATTAACTACATTTCTCATTGACACTTTCACTTATAATTACATTTTTCTCTTGTAATTATATTGTCACATATCTCCTCAAGGCACACTTCCTTTTTGGTGACCTTCACTGTATTAAAAAAAAATTTTTACACAAACAAACTGATCTTTAATTCAATTTATGACTGGCCAAATAATATTCATTGAAGCAAATGAACCTCACCCATGTTCATAGTGTTCACCTCATTCATGCTCATAGTGTTCACCTGAAACATGTTCATTAGAACTGTGTGTTCTAGTAGGTTTCTCAGTAAATATGTTCTGCTTTGCTGTTTTTTTTGTTTTTTGTTTTTTTTTTTATCTTTGTGTGATTCAGTGGTTGATTGTGCAGTGCTATAGCTCCATTGTATAAATGAAGTATCTTTTTTCTCTCTCTGCTTTTGTCCTAAACTCCCCCTCTCCATAATCCTCCCACATTTTAGTTTCAGCCTCTCAATGCTACTAGTCATTGCCAGAAAAGTGCTTAGAAAATAATTCTCTTGTCCCCTTGTTCTGCAGTTATATGAGTGGCCAACGTAAATCCATATCACCCATCCGCTTTTTGTTGCTCACTTGTTCTTTGACGGTGGGCCAAGGCTTTAACAAATCTACAGAAAAAAAGGTTCAAAAGCACTGGTATATCCACATTGTGTTTCAGGCTACAGAAGCTATTCACTCACATTTTGCATTCACATTCATGTTTTTATATTGTACTGTCAGCCTGAATTTACTATGTACCTTTTTTTTATTCTGAGGATGAATTAGGTGAGTTCTTGAATCACTTCCTAGCTTCCTGATGGACATGAGAAAAGATCCACTGAGAGGCCCTTGAGCATATTTTCTTTTTCTTTTGTGTTATACTCATTATCTGTGCAGCTAAGCTAAAGCTGTGGGTTGATCTCTTTTGTCAGATTATCCCCTTCTCTCCTTTTCTAGAAAACAATGATTAGTGTGGGTCATATAGGTCAGGCTCAACCTCACAGAGGGATAAGAAGTGCAGAGAGTGTTTGTGTGTGTGTGTGTGTGTGTGTGTGTGTATGTGTGTGTATGAGAGAGAGAGAGAGAGAGAGAGAGAGAGAGGTTTCTATGGGACATACAATTATTTACAATAGCAGAATATTGGACTTTCCCGTTGCTATGTTTCACTGTGGTTTAAAAGCAGGAAAGAACTTTATGTGTCTGAAGACAATCAGTAGGTCAGGCTGATACTCACCTGATACTCACTCACTTCACCTGTAGCTAAGTGAAGTATAGTCTGAACTGGAATTCGCAGTATTTCATATAGATGCATCTAAAATTTACATTTACATTTACATTTATTCACTTAGCAGACGCCTTT
Source organism: Ameiurus melas (assembly GCA_012411365.1). Taxonomy (NCBI): domain Eukaryota; kingdom Metazoa; phylum Chordata; class Actinopteri; order Siluriformes; family Ictaluridae; genus Ameiurus; species Ameiurus melas. Next base: position 24,126,220 of record CM022759.1, read on the forward strand.
ATCCCAAGCGACTTACAAATTATAAAAAATACAAACAAAATTAACGAGTTAAGCGAAATACAAAATTAACAATCAGTAATGTGAATGTGATTATGATACAAAATGGTATGTAATGTAATTGTTATCAAAATACAGAACACTTTGCATGGTGACATCATTTAAACTAACGTTTTATTTATTCATTTTCATATGATTCATTTACAAGTGATTCAGTTACATGTGATTCATTTACATGTGATTCATTTTCATGTGATTCATATTCAAGTGATACATTTTCATGTGATTCATTTACGTATGATTCATTTACATGTGATTCATTTACTAATTTGTTTCTCTTTAAATCCAGTTTTAGACTTTGATATTAAAAAGGTCTTCCCAGATTATTACTTGCTACACTGTATGAGATAACCCCAGTAAAATTGCCTGAATTCTATAATATAATTTGTTCATCATGTTAGGTTGTTTTAGATGTTTTAACCCATCTTTTTCCTGCTCATGAAATCCTTTGTTGAGTTGGCAGTGTGTTTTGGGTCATTGTCTTGTTCCTCCCAATTAGATTGTATTTTTCTGTAAATTGGTAGACAGAATGTTTTTGGAGACTTCTGAATTTATTCTGCTGCTAACATCATGAATTACATGATCAATAAAGATTAGTGAGTCTGTTCCCGAAGCAGCCATACAAGCCCAAGCCATGACACTACCTCCACCATGTTTCACAGATGAACTGGTATGTTTTGGATCATGATCAGATCATTTCTGTTTCCATAGTTTGGTCTTTCCATCACTTTGGTAGTGGTCAATCTTAGTTCCTGAACCTTTGTGGCTCATATTTGTATTTCTTTGCAAATTCTAATCTGGCTTTTGAATTTTTACTGCTCTTGAGTGGTTTGCCTCTTGTGGTATAGCCTCTATATTTCTGTTCTCAAAGTCTTGTGATACCTTCACCCCTGCCCTGTGAAGGTTGTTAGTGATGTCACTGACTGATGTTTTGGGGGTTTTCTTTACAGCTCTCACAATGTTTCTTTCATCAATAACTGTTGTTTTCCTTGGCTGACCTGTTCATTATCTGGTTGTCAGTACATCAGTAGTTTCTTTCTTTTTCAGAGCATTCCAAATTGTTGTGCTATTCCGAATGTATGAGCAATGGCTCTGATGGATTTTCCCACCATTCTAAGCTTCAAAATGACTTGTTTTTCTACCCTAGACAGCTCTTTGGACGTCATGTTGGTTTAACCGTTTTAACAACAAACACGTTTTAACAACAAACAAAATGCAGTTTACACAGGCAAAACCCATGGCTCAAACCAAGAGTAGACATTCAGAGCTATTAATTATTTAGACAATCAATCTAACATGGCACACCTGAAGAACAAGAAACACCTGTCAGTCACATGTTCCAGTATTTTCAATCACTTAAAAAATATGGGTGGGTTCAAACAAACAGTGCCATGTTCTAAGATGTTTAACATTTAGATCAGGAAATTTTATCTTATTTATCTGAAACATCATTGTGATGGATACTTTATCTATGTTTAAAATGTCTTTCATCTTTACTTCCCATACATATTTGAAAATGTAAAATCAGTGGAACACAAATGACACACAATCAGAGAATCACCCACAACAGCTTAATGCCTAACTGACTCAGCATTAAGGAAATGGAGACATAATCATGTGTTAACTGATTCTTTTCTATCAGTTAGGTTGCAAAAGCCATGAGGCCCATGAGCCATGAGCCATGAGCTATTGGATTTTAATACGAGTTTGAAAGATTTTACATGAACCATAATGTATTTTTATTCAGCATACTTTTTGCTAACTATTGAGATAGATACTATCTAGCAGGCAAAGCTGCTAATATCTTGTAGCTATGTTAAGCTCTTTTGTTTACACATAGGGGGACTTTCACAACAACAAATTTTATAGTTGTAGTGCAGTAATACCTATGAAACTGAAGAGATAATATGACTGATTCATTCATTCATTCATGTAATGAAAATTACCAGTGTGGCTTCTGAAGGACACCTAGCATTAGCGCCACCTATCAATTACCAGAATGTTAAAAATCACGCTTATCAACTGAAGTGGCAGTTGTGAGTTCATGTATTATTTTATACATTTGCTTTATACATTTTTTTAGTAGTTGTAGTATATGAGATTTGGAGTATTGTGTAGTATATACTGCATATCAAAATGCCTCTTGTGATTTTGCCAACCATGAGTCCATATGTCCAAGATACCTATCCCCAATTCATGGAGAATGATCTGAGAAAAATCCCAATATTGATAAGCAAAGGAAGAAAGTAGTAAAACTTGCCTTGATTTGAAAAAGAAAATATCTTAATTATATCTGAATTTACTGTACCTTCTCAAAAGGAAGTGTTCAGTTTTTTCTCCCCTTCCAGATCATACAGTGACAGGAAATGAAAGTTGGGTGAGGTATTAAAACCAACTGTTTTCATAACATAAAGGTGAAGTTCAATTAGTGCTGTTTAGGCATGTGTAAATGATCGTGAATGGCAGTGCTAGCAATGATAATTTGCCTCTTGCTCAAGGCACAATGTAGAGCATGATGGGGTGTGTTGATCTGTTCACATCATGTTCCTGCCTGTGCGGGTTGTACTGTTCTATGAGTTAGTAGATTAGTAATATGGGTAACTATTAAATGTTGTTTAGCAACAGGGAAATGGAAAGACTCTAATGAACGAAAATGAGTAGGCATGCCGGTTAAACAAGCAGAAAAGGATATCATGCTCTTTCTTTACACTGTCTTGGAGTAATTAGCCTCATTATTAAGCAACTTCCTTGTATGAAAAGGTATGGCCTTGACCTTGGCCTTTCACATGTGACCCATAGCTGTGTAAAGAGACTCAATGGCAAACAAATGAGTCTTCCGTAAGATAATGTGCACTGTGTGTGTGTCCATTCACCCTCTGACGTCAAACATGTAATTACCTTGGACCTAATTCATCATCCTATCAATCTATATTGTTGAGTGTTGTGTGAAGTACACTAATGAACTTTTAGAATTCTGCAGCTCCCCCAAGATGAGAGGATCTGGCACACATATTTAACTTTTCAAGTTTTTAGTATAGCGGGTTTTGACTCAGGTTTCAACAGTTTGTTTTGGCTGTCTTTTATGATGATGGCTCTGAGCTCACCAGCTGTCTGTGGATGACCATTAGACTTTCTTTACAAGCCTGACTGACACAAGCAGGCTCATGGATTTTCCCAGGAGTGTACTCAGCCTTATTTTCTTTTCTATTTACATCTTCTCTCTCTCTCTCTCTCTCTCTCTCTCTCTCTCTCTCTCTATATATATATATATATATATATATATATATATATATATATATATATATATATATATATATATATATATCACAAAAGTGAGTACACCCCTCACATTTTTGTAAATATTTGATTATATCTTTTCATGTGACAACACTAAAGAAATTACACTTTGCTACAATGTAAAGTAGTGATTATACACCTTGTGTAACAGTGTAAATTTGCTGACCCCTCAAAAGAACTCACACACACTCTAACCGCTGGCAACAAAAGTGAGTACACCCCTAAGTGAAAACGTCCAAATTGGGCCCTAGGTGTCAATATTTTGTGTGGTCATCATTATTTTCCAGCACTGTGTGAACCCTCTTTGGCATGGAGTTCACCAGAGTTCAACAGGTTGCCACTGGAGTTCTCTTCCACTATTCCACGACGACATCACGGAGCTGGTGGATGTTAGAGACCTTGTGCTCCTCCACCTTCTGTTTGAGGAATTCCCACAGATGCTAAATAGGGTTTAGTCCATAACCTTCACCCTCAGCTTCTTTAGCAAGGCAGTGGTCATCTTGGAGGTGTGTTTGGGTTGTTATCATGCTGGAATACTGACCTGAGGCCCAGTCTCCAAAGGGAGGGGATCATGCTCTGCTTGAACCTGTCCTGTTAAGACCACTGTATGGTCTTGGCCACCATGCTGCAGCTCAGTGTCAGGGTCTTGGCAATCTTCTTATAACCTAGGCCATCTTTATGTAGAGCACAATTCTTTTTTCAGATTCTCAGAGAGCTATTTGCCATGAGGTGCCATGTTGAACCAGTGACCAGTATGAGGGAGTGTGAGAGCGATGACACCAAATTAAACACACCTGGTCCCCATTCACACCTGAGACCTTGTAACGCTAACAAGTCATGTGACACCGGGCTGAGAAAATGGCTAATTGGGCCCAATTTGGACATTTTCACTTAGGAGTGTTCTCACTTTTGTTGCCAGCGGTTTAGACATTAATGGCTGTGTGTTGAGTTATTTTGAGGAGTCAGCAAATTTACACTGTTACACAAGCTGTACACTCACTACTTTACATTGTAGAAAAGTGTCATTTCTTCAGCGTTGTCACATGAAAAGGTATAATCAAATATTTACAAAAATGTGAGGGGTGTACTCACTTTTGTGAGATACTATATATAATAAATATCTACCTAGCAACTGAGTTGCACTTCAGCAGCTTATATATAGAAACAACCGCCTTGTTTGGTTTGTTGCCATGGTCATATTAATTTCCCAAACAGGTGATCTAATACAGTGACTATAAAAGACATGTTGCAATAGATTAAAATGGATTTGATGTAGTTCATTTATCATGTGATCCTCTAGTGAGCCATTAGTTTTATTACACCCAATATTACTGATGACATGTGGTTTATTATAGTGAGGTAATACTCTGTCTTAACAGTTCTATCAAAAGGGGATTTGATGTGTATATAGTCACATAGTTTGCTTTGAATCTTAGAAGGGCATGCTGAGGTTACAGTTTGGTCATATGAGCCCTTCAGTTTTATTAATGAGCTCATGTGAACGAATTTGCATCTGGATGCAAATTCATATGCAAACATCTCGAAAGTAGTTAATGTGACCTCAGATTCAGTGTTGCCCTTACACATCGTGACGTCAACTCGAAGGTAAACATGAGGGAGTACTTCAGGATTGGCCAAGCGATAGCTACTTGGAGACAGTGGGAGGACGACAGTGATTAGGAACACAGTGTCCCTCTGTGAGTATCAATGGAGTCTATTGATGTCAGTGGAGCAGGAGGGCACCAGCAACAAAAGTCTCCTCCGTCCTACATGTCAGAGCAAAGGGAGAGCAGCACCCACAACCTCACCCTACGCGCTTGCATAATCGGCTCAAAAAAGCCGCACTGACACAGACGTTCAGACAATCATCCATGTGCATGCACGCATTTATGGACATTACAGTACCCATAATGTCCACACCCACACAGACATGCATTACTGTCCCACATACTATTGTTCATAAACACAAATATCCTGCATACTCCAGAATTGTAGTATCTAATTTCATTTTGAAAGTCACATATTTATGAGCTGGTTATACAGCTGATCCTCATGGCCAGACAGAAATACCACATCACACATGCAGAGCTGTGAAAAAGTATTTCTTCTGTCTTTGTGTACATATGATACTGCATTGTTTCAGAAATTAAAACAAAATCTAAGATAAAACAAAGGCAACATGAATAAACACAAAATACAGATTTTAAATGATAATGTGAAAAAAAATTCCACAAATCTATGAAACTTCAGTCATATTGGGGTTCTGCTGGACTAGACAGAACCAGGTCTGATTACTGCAAACCTCAACACTTAAATCAAACTTTTTCAACAGCATGAAGTTGGTTCAAGATCTTACCCAGTAACACACTATGCCAAAATTGAAAGAAGTTCCAGAAATGGTTAGGAAGAAGTCTGGGAAGGGTTACAAAGGCTCTGGGACTCCAAAGAATCACAGTGAGAGCCTTTATCTCCAAATGGAAAAACTCGGAACAGTAGTGAACCTTCCCAGAAGCGGCCGACCTTCCAAAATTCCACCAAGGGCACAGAAACTACTCATCCAGCAAGTCACAAAAGAGCCAAGGACAACATCAAAAGAACTACAGGCCTCTCTTGCATCAATAAAGGTCACTGTTCATGACTCCACTATCAGAAAGACACTGTGCAAAAATGGCATCCATGGAAGAGTGGCGAGGTGAAAACCACTGCTAACCCAGAGAAACAGACTCATATGAATTTGGCCAAAACACACCTTGATGATCCTCAAACCTTTTGGGAGAATGTTCTGTGAATTGATGAGATAAAAGTGGAACTGTTTGGTAAAACACAGAATTCCACAAAAAGAGCATCACACCTACAGTCAAGCATGGTGGTGGAAGTGTGATGGTGTGGGGATGCTTTGCTGCTTCAGCACCTGGGCAACTCACAATAATTGAGCGAAACATGAATTCTGTGCTTTACCAAAAAATCCTAAAGGAGGATGTCCGATTTTCAGTCTTTAAGTTGAAACTCAAGCGCAACTGGATTCTGCAGCAAGGCAATGATCCAAAGGAAGAGGAAAGTGAAGGACAGGTCAAGGTTTTTACTCAGGTTGCTTTGTTTAATGTTGTATTTCTTTTGAATATCTAAAACTATTTAGTATGTGATATAAAAAAAATCAGCAGAAATCAGGATTTGGCAAATACTTTTTCACAGCACTGTATGCAGACCCTTTTATGAACAAGCATTACCTCACATTGTACCACAAGTTTGGATATCCAGATGTCCAAGCAAACAATTTGACCTTTTTACTACACTTGGAGTTATTAGGGACATATGGCTTAAAATTCATCTCTTGCTTGTTCTTGTTCTCTGTTTCTCAGACAGAAATGTCTACAGCCTTTTGTGGATACTATTTATACAAAGTTACCTTCATCATCATGTTGACATTCACATCAGGAGCCTGTTTGCTCTAATGTTTGGGTGCAGCCTAAATAGAACTCTTGTCTTAAGCCCATGCCTGGTAGGAAGAGGTCATTTCCATAGATATGCCATCAGCGTATAGTGTCCACATGTGCTTGTGTGAACCTTCAAGGATTAGTTTGTCATTTTCAGAGCCCTTTGCTGCCAGCAAGTCTGAAAAGTCTTCCTAATCCCAAATGATCCCACCCTTCTGCTGAAACTTTACAATGCCTCTTGAGATGTCATTTTAAACCAATATATTATTATCCGTGTAGATAAATGAATTTTAGTGATGTGTTTTATGGCCATGAAACTACTGTAATGGCCTATATAAACATTCATTCATTTGCAAACTTACCTATGTCTTCCTGCCAACTCTAAAGCCCTAATATCACTATTATTACCTAAATTAGCTAGCAGGCCAGCTATATAGGGTAGTTATGTATATACAGTACATAACTGCTTTTAAACTAGCTTGTATCTTTCATAGTTAGACCCAGGTCAGATTTCAGTATGTGATATTGGTATATTAATTCATTTATATAGGCACCTGTGTATGTAAATGTAAAATAAATGAAAATTATATTCAGGTCTTTCCACAACATTCATCTGTAACATTAGCTAAAATAGTTACCATGACAACTAACTGTCTAATAGTAAGCCAGCTCATACTTTTCACAGTAGGACATGACTCAAGTTTCAGTATCTGACTCTCAATTTACAATGTAATATAGAATGATTTATACAATATTATATAATATAATAATATAAATACAAACCTCTCCAATCATATTATCCAAGTGGTTGTAGAATCCCTGACATTAGCTAAGTAACCTAGCTCTGTAGCTAACCTAACAGGGAAACACAAGTGGGATTTCATTAAGGAAGTCTTCATTTACATTGGCTCCCTGTCCAGGGTGTACCCTGCCTCGTGCCTGATGCTCCCTATGAAAGGCTCCAGGTTCCCCGTGACCCTGAAAAGGAGTAAGCGGTGGAAGATGGATGAATGGATGGATGGAAGTCTTCATTTACATTACATTAAAATTATACTACAACAATTTTTTATGTGGCTAATATTAATTAATTAACCATCTAGCTTAGTGAGGAGGGTATGAAATGTCACACTCCCCAGATCAGATAAAAAAAGATAGATTTTTTTTTTTAATTAAGTAATATTGTTTTTTTTTTAATTGTCTTGTAATTTGATATTGTTGCTGTTTCACAGCTCCAGGGCCCCTGATTCGATTCTGAGCACAGAGCTACTGTCTATTAGTTTCTGACATACAAGTGCCAGAATCCACTAGCAACTCCACTTCACAGAATAAACCGTGAACTACAAACATGGCCGCACGGACTACAATCTCCAGCCCAACACTCCACTGGCATGTTCACTGTCCCCTGAGTTCTAATCATGCACAGCCGTTGTTCCCAATTACACTCACACCCTACATAAACAGACTTTGGACACTTGACCATTTCACATGTTTTCCGTGTGTCTGTGTGGATTTCCTTCTGGTTCTCTGGTTTCCTCCCAAATACATGCCAGCAGGTGGACTAGAGACCTTAAATTGCTCCTAGGTGTGAATGAAGGAGGAACTAGTGAAATATATTGCATGTCATTATTATAAACCAAAATATTGCTATCATATAAGTTAACTTATATGATAAATATATGTCTAATTACAAATGATAAACTGTACCTTTGAGCTTGACATCCCTATGTAGTCAATATTTAACACACTGGCTGTATCAGGTGTGAATAGCTTTGAAAATGTATAGCACTGTGCAAAACTCTTAAGCACATGGTGTAAAAATAATGCAATGAAATGTTTTCTACATAAAAATCTTCTATAAAGAGCATCATCACTACTTAAGTAGTCTTTATTTGGCATGACACTGGTTTGCTTTCAGTACACTTCATATAGTTTTCTGAGAAAATTGGCTGGTCAGTTTTTCCAAGCATCTTGGAGAACCTGAAACAATTCTTCTGGAGACTTTGACTCACACTTGTTTCTGTTTTTGCAGGTGACACCTGATAGCCAAAAATACTATTTTAAAAAGTATGGTGTCTGAGTCTTTCACAAAGTACACTATGTCTTCCCCATATCTAGCCAGTTTCCTTCTCAATGCTTCTGGCTGAGCAGTTGACAACAACTTAGTTCCCATGTTTACTGCAAGACATCGCAGAGTCCTTAACAGCCTATAACAGGACCACAATTTTGTCAGTGAATGAAGCCGAGAGAAAAGCAGATGTTCTTTTACCCCTCCTTGCTCAACTGCCAACTGTGGAGCGACATCATTCAGTGATCCAGGGCCTGCTGACAGATGTGCTCATTTTTCTGGGACACTTTCCCGAGATTGGGAAAAGGCAGGGGGGTGTGAGGGGTGAGTTTATAAACAACTGATTGTGGAAACAGATACTTACTGTGAAATCTCAATGTATCAGGGGCTTGTGACATATAACTCTCTCATAGGAATTGTTGATGGTCCCATGAAAACCGCTTACATAATGGAAGAACAGGCAATGGAAGTGAAAGGAAAGGGAAAGAGAGATACCAGAAGTTTCCATACAGCACTCTTCTTTAGCTGATGTACTGGAACGTGCCTCAGTGGAAAATAAATTTACCATTTGAGTAGAAAGGACTGCTGACAGCACAATCTAATCTAGTTTGTACTGGAAGAGGTGACCCTGAACTTCAACAGTATTCATGGGAAACTCTTTTCAGTTCAGCACAGTTTTGATTGTTGTGCTTGTGTTGCTGTGATAAGAGGTGACAATCCCTTTTACACTCAGCCCAATACACACTTCCTTTTATGGATCGTAGAATCATAAAGAACCCTTTTGTATCCATTCATGCTTAACTGACTTGATGTGTTTGAGATCCTGAGAACAAACATTTACATGTGTGATCAGAGTTTCTGAATAGTTCATGAGAACGGTCAGTTTCACCAAATCACCTTGAGCCTTACATTAACAGATTAAGACAGATTCACCCAGTCAGATATGTACACTACAAATGGGTGAAGATTTGTCATATTGACATCAAACCATAAAGTTTTGACTTGATGGTCATCATTACTATGTTCAATCATAGCATTAGCATATTAATATCATTTGTGGCCAATACAATTAACAATACACAACAATGCACTAAAATATTACTTTGCTTTTTATCACCCAGAATAAACTCTGACCTGAGTAGATTATATACCTACATCATCTTCATATAAACTGCATAAACATTTGCAACATCTGTGATTCTACTGACTGAACTAATCAGCCCTGGGGTCAGCAGTGGAAGTGTTGATGCGGGAGAGAGCCAGCGGCGTTCTCGTGTTACACCAGGCCCATCTGCTACGTTAGACACACACCATTAGAGACTGACTGCTGCTGCTTTCCCTAACAGTAAAGCCTCCTAAACCCCTGCTGACTACCGCTCCCTGCCAGTTCACACACACACACTCCTGACCCCTAAGTGTAAGCGGAAAGTGAATTGTTCTGCTGATTTGAGCCCAGATTCAACATTTCGCCATACGGTTAAGCTTAGGATTTGGGAAGCGGAAAGCATCAGCAGAAGTAAGAACTGTAATACAGTGCATACAGTTAGTATACAGTTACCTTTGATTTGTTAATTAATGTACCTGGTTATGTTGGTCACAAGTTATCTGCAGTAATCATGTAAAGCATTTCGATTCTTCAATCAAAATGGCTACCATAAAGCATCTGATTTTTGATTAAACTGTATCAGCTTGCACAATCCAGTCAGGAAAACTCATATTGTCAGTATCATTCTACACTGATGTTAAACCTATAGCTCACATAAAATCTAATAGCCTATATGTAGGACATGAATATTTAGTATATTCAGTATTAAACTAACAGTAAAATAATATGTTATATGGAAGATGACAGTGTACATTTGCTAGTATACACTAGTACACTTAGTAAACTCATAGTTTACTCAAACTAACTTTATTCAGTGAGAGAACATGTTGCACTACTTAATGTTAGCGGTCTTATTTTATTAATTAAGAGATTGAGAAGGTTGATCTCTGCTGGCATTCTGCGATGTCTTGCTGGTATCTCGAACAAAGCTCATTTTACCATATAATTAAACACAGGGAATTAAATGATCCTTTGCTGCCGCTGGCTAATTGAATCCTTTGTAGATTGTTTGAAATGTTTATGTGTTTGAAATTGTGAGTGACTTTTTATCTCATCTAGGCATCATTTAATCAATCTTCTCTTCAAACACAAGAATACTATGCATGTATACACACATTCATCAGCCTTCATGAATGGCATGCATTGAAGTCTGTCTCTCTCTCTCTCTGTCTCTCTCTCTCTCACACACACACACACACACACACTCACACACATGCAGTCTGTGTGAGTGTTGTTGCTGTGAACGTGGTGTTGAGCAGGTAAACTGGGCTGGGTTACTCTGTCTCCATCCATCTTCCCTGAGGGTTTTCCTTCCTTGCCCACACACGGCCTCCATTGTTCCAGGACGCAGATATTTCCATGTCACACTGTTTCCTGGGCTTCTCCTCTACCTGCCATCACATTCCTGCATCCTGTTATAAGCTTCCCTTGCGTCTCAACATCTGATGTGGTCACAAACATCTGTCACCGCCCATGCCTGTGCCATTGCTACAGTGCAAACACCTACAGTGAAAGTCTCCTTCTGTCTGTAGCCCATGTTGATTTGATATGATTAAAACTTTGATATGGGTTGTGAATGGAAACAGCTGATTTTTCTTTGCTGTTAACTAAAACAGGCAGGTTGGCTCTGAATGACCATAAAAAAGGTCAACTGGATTATTGCCCAGGAAGGACTGGGCAATATGGGTTAACTAACTGGCGCTGTGGGACATGCTTTATGGGGATATTAACTATGCTGTGAGATGGCTGTAAGAGCATCTTGTGACAGGTGATAAAACTAAGATTTACAGCAGGACGCCTCAGATTTAGACACCTATATATAGCGCCCTGTCCTCAAACTATGCAATTAGCTTATTTACGTATAGGATTTTTCTATGAGGTAATGTAGCACTGAATGGTATGGTAACTAAGCTAAATCCAAAACAATCTGTGCTGTATGGAAAAGTGAAAAGTAGGCTAGGTTTCAAATAATATATAATTTTTTATAAGGTAACATAAGGGGGCACAGTGGCTTAGTCATCAGCACGTTTGCCTCACACCTCCAGGGTTGAGGGTTTGAATCCTGTGTGAGCAGTTTGCATGTTCTCCCCATGCTTCAGGCTTCCTCCAGGTACTCTGGTTTCCTCCCTCAGTCCAAAGACATGCATTGTAGGCTGATTGGCATGTCCTAAAGAAGTGTCTGTAGTGTATAAATGAGTGTGTATATGTGTGCGAGTGTGTCCTGCAATGGACTGGCACCCTGTCAAGGCTGTCCGCCACCGTGTGCCCCATGCTCCTTGGGATAGGCTCCAGGTTTTTTGTTTTGTTTTGTACAGTTGTAATTTTCTGCTTGGCAGAAAATTCTTCTTCCTATCATTGGGAGATGGCAAGTTAGAATCCTTATGATGCATAATTAGCCCTGATGTCTGGGTGAGAATGATGGAATTACTTTTTCCTCTTGTTTATTAGAGAGATGTTGACAGTTAGAGTGTCCTCCAAGTGGGCATCACTGCTTGGATGGAATGAAAACCTGCACCCATATTGGCACGTTCTGGATAATATTGGCACTCTCTGCCATAATAACATTTACTTACATATACACTTTAATAAAAAAAAAAAACTTCCTTAAGAAGACCAAATCCAAATCATCTGCATCAGCACCTAATTATTCTCCCATATATGTTAAACTCAGTTCATCCTCTGTTGAAGTCTGGCACTAAATCGCTACAAACCAGCCCACTGAAACAGATGTCCCTATTTAGGAACCGATGGCTCTGCAGCACTTCATGAACCTTCCAGAGATCAAGTACCCAGTGAAAGCAGACAGATCCCATATACACTCTAAATATCTACCATCCCCCGTGCCACAGCCATATTCACTTTACCACCCGATTGAGAAGCCCTCTGTCCCCAGATTGGAGCGACTCCCCTGAGGTGTCCCTGCCTATCCCAGCCCGGGTGGTCTTGCTTAACCTAACCATTTTGGTGGTCAAATGTCAGAGGTCACCACATATGCATGGGAAACGTGCAGCATTGGTTTCGAGAGAGAGAGGCCAGCCGCTGGTTTCCGCTCCTTGAACCCTGTAGTTTATTTAATTAGATGATCGCTTGTGTTAGGAAGGAACCTGTGTATGTATTCAGGAGGTATAGGTGTGTTTATAAAGCTAATACATGGGGAGAGAGTAACCCATGGGGACGAGGTTTGTGGAACACAAATACTGTTTCATACACACTGTGTATGTTTCGATGTTGAATCCACATGCCCCTACAGTCCCCTCCATAGTTTGTTCAGTCTTGTCAGTGTTGTTCTTAATATAATTGAAAAGGTTAAAATTCCCATGATGCTAAAAAAGCATGGGAAAACAGTCAAGTTATTAAGAATTCTATGCAGGTGGCAGGTTTCTCAGACACAAGCCCTTTTAGGGGTTTTTAAATACGCAGCACCCCACTCCCATATGAATGTTTCTACCTTTAATGAAAAGTTCCTGTTAATTTGTTCACATAAACATAACTGAAACTGACTGATCCCGACCATTTCTTGACTTTCTAACTACTGCTTAGAAAATTTTGCTATGCTCCATGAACTCAATCATAGTCTAAAGCAATTTAGCAGCATGTTCTGTGGAAATAGTTTACATTTGTGAAACCTCACAGGCTGTTGAAGCTTTAGATGAGTCATTTAATTTGCTGATTAGTTGGTAATAAAAGCTTGATTTGACAAAATATTAAGCTGTGGGTATAAAACATACACCTGGGGTGGGAGGGACTGTGGTTAAACCCTCAATAAGCCAAATGTAGTTAAATTTAATGAGTTTGTTGTTGGAATTTTGTTTCAATAGGAGGTGATTGAAGGTTATTAGGTTATATTCTGGATGTGTTCGTTGATATTTGCCATCTAAAGTTCTCATGCAGGAATCTGCTGGTGTCTGATGGTGGTCTTGTGGTAACAGGATGTGGTTTAATGGAGATTCAATGGAACTAATGGATTAACAAACTCAGTGGAACTAATGGATTAAAATTTTCAGTGGAACTAATGGATTAAGAAACTCAGTTGAACTAATGGACTTATTTGCCTCTGTAATACTATTCTGTTGAGATGTTACAATACACTGAATATTGTATCTCCTAGACCTGAAACTGAATGAAAAACCATGCCTTTCCTTTAAGGAAGTAAAGCAACATCTAAAAGAAAAAAAAAGTGGGTGTTAATGCAAAGCTGATGTTACACAGATCGTCCAGCTTAGGTTAATGTTTAATTCTGACCAAGTTAACTGTGAAGAAACTGGATCGGTGTCAGTTATCATCTGATGAGGCTTTTTTGTCCAGAGAGCAGCAGCATTAGGCCTTGTTTTTCCTTTTCATGAGTAATTTGACCTCATGTAATTTGACCACAGTAGTTTGACTGGGTGAAAGCAATAGAAAAAAATATATACTTTCTTTACCTTTCATTTTTCTTTCTTTTTTTATTCCAAATGGTTTTTACACAAGAATCTATTATCTTAAATAATAATAAAAAATAATAGCAAATTATTATCAAATATGGTGTTTAAAATTGAATTAATTTGACTTTATATTTAAGTATAAATTGCCAGAATACCAATAAAATTAAAATTACAAATTCCTTTTTTTTTTTTTTTACTTTAGGCCATGGCTCTTTTGCTTCAAGTAACTTAAGTCATGAGTCAGAGCTTTAAGAACTGACAAAGATTTGCACAGTTTTATTTATTTATTTATTTATTTATTTATTTATTTATTTATTTATTTTTATGTTCACATAATCTAGGCTACTTAAGACCAAAGGATGATTTTTGTATAGGCTAGGCACGATATCATGACACCACGCCCCAAACCCCAAGCACTTTCAACCAGTATAGCTCAACAGCTGTGTTTTTAGAACAGTCATATCTGTGCTATATTTGTGTAATCCAAAATGCTCACGTTCAGTTGCAATACTGAATGCTGTCATGCTATGATGCTCTCGGCCTTCTTCTGCATACGTGAGGTCACAGCCCATGATTGGCTAGTGCTGCTGTGATTTACAGAGGAGGCATTGTCCCAGCACTTTTTTTAAATCAGTAATAAACAGGGTTTTAATGTCAATCTTGGCTGTTATAGTGGTAACAGGCCTAGTCCATAATACGATTTTCACTTGTTTTGCTCATATCAAACTTTGCATAACATAAATTTGTATTTTGTCAAGCACTTGTTGTTGTTGTTGTTTTAATAAGGAATAGGCATTAACTCGGTTTGATTGCTCACTGTTGGAAAATATCTCCTATGAATGCTGATCTTATCTAGTTTACATCACTCTAAGTGAATCATTGTTGATTCCAACAGCAGAATTTGATGCTATGTGCAGAGTTTTCCATTTGATGACAGTGGAAAAGAAGCATAAGACACCACAGAGCATTGTTTCATTCACTGGCACCTTTCCATGGTGCTTTCCATACCCCATGCACACTGATACACAGGTGAATAAGCCCTTTTTTTCTGGCAGGCTGTTTAAAATTTCAACAAGTTATATAGTGTACAGTCTTTGCCTTGAGCAAAAACATAATGAACTGAGAATATCTGCAGTGCAGATGTTTACAGACTTCACCGAACCTGTAATTTCAGTCTTTTACTTAGTTTACATCACACTAAGCCATTAAAACAAATATTTTAATAATAGCTGCGAGAATACCAATGTTTTCTACGTTTCATGTACACTTCCGTGTTTCTATGGTCTCGCAAATGTCAAATACATGATCAAATAAACAGTTTTCTGCAAATCCTTGTAAAATCCTACATGAAATATGCATCAAAAGGAGTACATAAAAGATTCTATCCCAGGTCTCAGTAACAGATCAATTATCTAAACCAGTAGACGAAGTGGTTGGAGTCTAGGATGAGAGATGTAATGAATAATGACATAAAGATAAACTTCCTGTGATTAACGTCCTAATGGGTTGCCTGTGTTTTATTGTTTGCAAAGACCAAATCCCTTCGATCCCAGTCACAAAGGTACTTGCATGTGATGTATGAGTCATTTGAAAGGCGTTATCTTCGAGAATCAAAGTGTATATATAAACAGAAATTACTTCACAAATCCCTTGTTGAGGATTTCAGCATTTTGTCTGGAAGGCTTTCAACAAGATGGTCTCATAAAATTATTGTATTAGTAATCTGCATAGAGACAACAGGCGCCTGGCGACTGTGGAAAAGCAGTGAGTCATTGTTATACATGCAAGAACAAGGATACATGGCAAGCCGTTTGATCCTATAGTTGCACACAATATAGTACAGAGAGCCCTATAGGATGCCAGAGGCAGGAGGATTGTTTTTTCCATGTATAATGAGCTTAACACCAACAAAATACTTCACTCTCACAGACGTTTCAGACTCTTTTGTTGTGCCAGGTGGGGCTTTTAGTTGGCGCACGTGCATTGCGAACACGTGGACAAGGTCCAGTTTCCTGATTGTATTGTATTGCCAAGTAATGTTTGCTCTGCCACTTGTTGCATGTAAACACCTTATTCAGAAAATCCACTTAAAGATGTATGCACATGCTCAGTCTGCAAGGACTTGTGGGTGCTAACAGATAGCTTAGCTGCAGGCTAGGTATTTATGAATGGCAATTCAGGCATACTTACAACTATCATGTATACAGGAATATTGATATGCATGTATGCATATAAAAATCGTATCTGGAATATGGCTGCAACTCAAATAGAGATCATAAATGGAATTTGATGTGCATGTAAACGTAGTCAATGTGTTGTGATGTGATGACTGTAAATCAATGATTTATTCTTTTGTTTTGCCAGATGGTTTATTACAGAAGGATCCTTAAATCCTGTAAGTTGAATAAGAGAGAACAAGTGGAAACTGGACATGAGATTGTCTTTTGTGTGTGCACTTGATTATGAATTACTGAGGAAATGAAATTGTTAGACCCTACTCACAGGATCAGCTCAAATGAGGTGAAGGGACAGACTCAGCAGGGTGGATAAGTGAGTGCTGATTAATAGACTGGATTCTCCTGGTTGGACACCAAACTCTGAATAGTTTCTCAAGTGGCAGAAGCTGAATCAGCATGCCTGTAGGCATAAGCCACAAAAATAAGCCCTGGCCCTCCTGTCACCATAGCACAAAGAACACAAAGCAGACACGCTAATCACTTAGCCCAGCCGCACCTCTCTGAAATGCTGATCATTTAATGTCTCAAAGGCTCAAACACTTTTTCCATTCAACTTCTTTATTTTTCACTGTCTCCTCTTCTCCATTCCTTACAGATCATTACTTCAGTTTGTTCTCCAACTAGATATAGAATACACGTGCCTTAACCTTGCTTGGTGGTCTGTGTTCACGAAATTCAAAACAGATACATTTGCTGAGGATAAACTATGTTTTTGCACATGCCACGATCAAAGCAACGATCTAATGGATGACCCCTTAAAGGTCAGCGTTTGATGTAAATTGATAATTACAAAATGAGCTGTGTGCTTTTAGACATTTCCCATAGTTCCTTTAGTTTCTTTATACAGGTAAACTGTGTTTAGAGCACAATGCACATTCTTCTCTCAAAAGTTTAATCCATCCATCCATTTTCTGTACCACTTATCCTACATAGAGCCTATCCCAGGGGACTCGGGGCACAAGGTGCAGGACATCCTGGATGGGGTGCCAACCCATTGCAGGGCACAATCGCGCACACACTCACAAACTACGGACAATTTTGTGATGTCAATCAGCCTACCAAACATGTCTTTGGACTGAGGAATACCTGGAGGAACCCCCCAAAGCACATGGAGAACATGCAAACTTACAAAAAGGTGCGAGGCAAACGTGTTAACTGTGCCCCCTAATTTAAAGGGATGATTTCTATTCTTCACAATGCCCTAGTATTTAAAGCAATACTCTAATGTTTATGATGTTTCCCTATGCTCAGAAAATATTGGAAGGCACATTTAGGTGAAACTCACTAAAATGGAAGTCTAAGGGCAGTTATTGACCCCATTCATAAATGCCTCATAAATTTAGAGGTATTTCTAAATAAACCTGTTTAATCTGTTCATTTAAAAATATGACTATTGCTGATATGATATCGTGTGCCATGGTTACACATAAGATTTTGCATGTTGTAAATTCCCAAAACTCAATAAATGTACAATATTAGTGAGTTTTGAGTATGTAATTTTTCTTGGGGGAGAGGGGAGGGGGTCTGATGGTCTGATCATTTATTCTGATGGTAAGCACACACAACCTATAGATCCAGTGTATAGAGGTCAGCTTGAAAACAATGGAGATTTCCTTTAATATCATGTCAATAATTCTGAATGCAATAAAGCTGTTTTCTGACACTCTATGTAAGTGCAACCTAAACAGGGAGGCTTTCTTAAACTATTCTTAAGGGACTTGAGGAACAACCACAGTGGGGTGTTCCTCAAGTCCCTCTATAGAGTCCATCATGGTCAGTATGGGCTAATTAAAACCAGGTCATACGGGCATTCCAGTGTTAAGCTTTTTCTGAAACAAGGGTAATACTGTTACTGAGTGTGTGAAATTATGTCAGGCAGAAAAGACAATATATTCAAGGATAGAAATGCTAGAAAAACCTTTACAATATTATTCTTCTTCTCTCCAATTCACTTAACACTGACTCACTGTAGGGCATAATTACTGGACACTCGACAGATAAATGGGCAACTGGTCTGAGTCTTTTCATTTGAACGGCCACTAATAGTGCACGTGTGTTGAGCTGCCTTTGGAGGGTGTGGGACATCCACACCTAAAATGGCCGAGAAGAGAAGAGGTCGAAATGAAAAGCTCTTGCAAGGGTCAGCAAGGGCACATCAACCCTTCCCATGTCATAATGATAGTTCTCTTCTTTCCGTTGTCTTGTCAACATTTCTCTGCACACCAGCAATGCCTTCAGGTTGGAGAGACCAGGTTAATCTAACCCCAGGGTTTTAGTGCTTAAGACTTTCAGGGCTTAATTAAAAGCAGGATGATGCTTATGCTGGAAGCCCAGATTTATTTTACAAATATCTAAATATGTACCATCATATTTATGTATTGGACATTGGACATGAGTTTTTAGTTCTCAAACAATTCACCTACAGAATCCAAATTAGACAGACTATGTTAAAAGTCCCCTAATTTTATTGCAAGTTATATGTTTTTTTTTATCACTTATACTTGTTATTTGAGCTTTATACAGTCAAGGTTCTAACTATAAAAATGAAATAACTAAATTACAACTTTGATTCTACACCCCCTCAGTATGTTGTAGACCCCTGGTGGTCCGCAGAACCCACTTTGAGAACAATATGCATAATGAACTGTACAAAATACTTTTTAAAACACACTTCTAAATAGACTGTTTCCATGCATTTTTTTTCTTGCATGTGAGGGCTAATTGCTTAGAAAATGATTTATTATATAATTTGCCTAGGCATTAAACAGGCATTATCACTGTTTGCAGGACTACCAGATGCATATAATCTAAAAACTTTTTGGCTGTCTAACACGAGACTAGGCTAGTTTGGTTTTGCTTGTCAAGGGAAGGCACAACTAAGCTATCCCTGTATAGATTTAGCTGCTACAGTGCCATGCAAAGTATGTGAACTGTCCTTATGCGCTACTCATATCATGTTCATGTAAGTAGGAACTCATAGAGACATTTACACACATTGTTTTCCTGCTCAGTATCAGAGGATACTACGGTTTCAGTTTCAATCCCTTTACTGGTTAAAAAATAAATAAATAAAAGAAAAAAAAAATTATATATATATATATCAGTTTTTCCCTAACACTAATTGACTGTGTGAGCTAGAGACACGTCAGCCAATAAGACACGAGCATTTCCATGTATTTTCCTGTAAACCCTGTTTAATTGGTCTCACCTCCACTCACTGAAGATAAAATACACCGCTCCATTCAGTGAAGATACAGAATTACAACATTGCGGCCTTATTTTACTCACGTTCAGTTATGTAATGAAAAAACTGATCCAAGTGGAGAATTATTTGGGGCTAAAGAAAAAAATCTTACTGTCTCAGATGCCGAGGCCGGGTTACAGCTCTACGTATACCTAAATAGTATAGACATTGTTCAAGCATTGCCAACCTGATGTGAGCTTTCCTCTGATTTCTCAGCAGTCTATTCACACAGGGTCCCTGGTGTGTATATATATATATATATATATATATATATATATATATATATATATATAGATAGATAGATAGATAGATAGATAGAGAGATAGATAGATAGATAGATAGATAGATAGATAGATAGATAGATAGATAGATAGATAGATAATAGATATAGATATAGATATTTATTTATTTATTTTATGTCCCTAACTGAAAATTTCCCTGAAAATGATTTTTCAACGTTTGATTTTATGACAAAATCTTAATTTTTATTTTTATTTTTGTGAAATTAGTCATCTGGATCATATTGTATTGTAGACTTGCAGAGTGGTAATAGAAAGTAATGAAGAATACTTGGCAACACAGTCGTAAAAGTGGGACATAAAAACAGAGAGGTACATGAAGAGTGAAGAATACGCCCCACACACCCACTCCAGACACACCACCACTGCTTTCTTTCCTCTAAATGATAGGCCTGAGTGATGACACTTCCCTGATCACTGTTATTAATAATAATAGCAACAATGCTCACACACATGAATGTTGTAGTCATCTCCTGGCACAGAAAAGGAGAGGAAAAGGAAAGATTAAGAGGGGAACAGGACATTAGCAGCCCTTTGAAGGTAAGAGCGGAGTGACTGGGCAATTTGTGGGGAAAGGGGGTTGGGGGGTTTTCTGCTCCGAGTCTAAACATGCAGGCTGAGCATGCAGTCCAGGTGGGCTGCACCTGGGCCACCATGACATCATTAGTGTGGAGAGGGGATATCAGCAGTGGAGTGAGCCTCACATCTCTCTCTCTCTCTCTCTCTCTCTCTCATTACACACACACCCACACATACACACACACACACACACGTGCCTTTATGGTTAATTTTCCAGGAACATGCTGGAGCCATTAGATTAATTTAGAGAGTATAGTAAGGACTGTGTGTGTGTGTGTGTCTGTGTGCGTGTGCGTGTGTGTGTGCATGTGCGTGTGTGTGAAATGTCCCATAAAAGTATCTGACAAAGAGGCACATAGTGTTGAGATAATCTGGAGTGTTCTGTTTAGTGTAGCAAAGACCTGATTACGCAAGCAGCACAGTTAAGATAAACCAGCAGCTCACACTTTGTAAAACATTGCATACACATCAATTCCCTTTAGAAACATATAATATGATTTTGCAAAGAATAATGTTGCATTACCTTTAAAAAATTTACATCACATGATTTATGACTATCACCAATAACTTGAATATTGTTTAATTTATGATCATATACTATAGCATTATAAAACCAGCTTCTGCACATTTCTCTCTAATTGCAAGTGTGAAATTGTCTTGTTCTATTGGCAGAGTATTTTGTGTAGTTCTGGAAATAAGCAGAATGATCTGCGCAATAGAACAACCATATTCCTGTTGGAATTGTGAAATACTTCAGTCTTGAACGTACCAGCGTGAACAGAAGCATCAAACTTCACAACCTTTGATACCGTCTGACAGAGGTGTCAACAAGTTATCACTCTGCAAGTACACACACGTCCAAGTCTTTTAGCTTCACATATCAAGCATGCCTCAGGTATTATACACGTCAAATCCTAAATAAATTCCAAATCAGTGTGACTGACTCAAATAAAGCGGTGTTGTAGGTCTTACAAATATTTTCCACCATCCTGCGAGCATCCTTCTGTTCATTTCTAGCATGTAAATGGTAAATGGTCTGCAATTATATAGCGCTTTTTTATATAGCAAGTACAAAAATTATACAGAGAGAAATATACTACACCGGCATGTTCTTGTTTTGCTTGTGATAAAAACCATCACATATCACCATAACCTTTCCTTAGACATATGCCTCTGCATTCCTGCTCTCTTTGTGATATGATATTTGGTCTACATTCTATTAAGAACAGATAAAGTGAAAGCTAAAAGAAACTAACTACCCTTCTGGATGAAACAATATATTACCATCCACCATATCAGATTGTTTAGTATATTGACAAAATATTATAAACATAACTAAGATGATATATTCTCTTGCACATATAATTTTATGTTCTACAGTAGCATGCATAATACGTTTGCAATGGTGCAATGGTTAAGGCTCTGGGTTACTGATTGGAAGATCGGGGGTTCAAGCCCCAGCACTGCCAAGCTGCCACTGTTGGGCCCTTGTGCAAGGCCCTTAACCCTCTCTGCTCCACGGGATCTGTATCATGGCTGACCCTGCACTCTGACCTCGGCTTCATAACATACTGAGGTATATGAAGAAAAAAAATTTCACTGTGCTGTAATGTATATGTGAACAATAAATACTCATTGTCATTATATTTAACATCCACCCCTCTACTGTATTTTCCATAACACTTATTCTACACAGCGTCATGGGGGAGCCTGGAGCCTATCCCAGGGAACCCAACTCATTGCAGGGCACAATCACACACATACCGTGTGGCCCAATTTGGAAAAGCCAGTCAACCTACAGCATATGTCTTTGGATTGGGGGAGGAAACTGGAGTACCTACAGGAAAGCATCGATGAGCACAGAGAACGTGCAAACTCCGTGCACACAGGGTGGAGGCAGCATTTGAACCCCCAACTGCAGAGGTGAGAGGCAACAGTGCTAACCACTAAGCCACTGTGCCCCTCATATATATGCTTTATGTAAAGAATAAAAAATGTGCTTAAAAACAATCAACGATGAGGTGGAATCATTTGGCCCAATGCAAAGCATCCCTTATCCCCTTTACAACAGCTTATTACCAACAAATACATTTTTAGTAATTAGTGAATGACATATACTTTTCTTTTTATCTGAGTACATTATAGTTAAATTTAGTGTTGTGGAATGTCCATGAAAGAAGATTTCAAGAAGCTTATTACTTTCAGATTCTCTTTTTTTCTCTCTCTCTCTCTCTCTCGAAAGTAATAAGACAAGAAATGCAGTTTGTCATGTTACAGAGAACTGCAAAGTGATGTACTCTATCTGACGTTGATGAAGATTCAGAGCTAGAATTCTCAGACCATGCTGAAGGTACTGGTAGTACAGTTCATATTTATTAGAAAATTCATTAAATGATAGTTTAGACCACTCCCACTTCAGGTTTAAATCCGAATACAGATACAGATATGAATATTTGAAGCACTAAACAGATACAGATAGCGACACTGTGTTAATCTTTTTATTAATAGAACAACACTTGCATTGCATGTATGTGACACACATTATTTGAGATATATTAAGACATATGACTTAAACCTAGTTATAGAAGACTACCGTAGGTTGCTAAACTTGTGCGCAAAGGTAGATGTTTATGTCAGTCCATAGTGATGGTGTTGCATTTTGTTTCAGAAGGCTACACTGTATTCATTTTAAGGTTTGGAACTTTTAAGCCAGTTCTGCAGCCCTCAAACTACGCTATGATTTTTAAGCACTTATATTTGATTAACCCGTCTTCCGCTGTAATTAAAATGCCTGTTCATAAAAGGCCGTAAATAATTCAAACATCTGTCTTATGAAAATAATGTAGCAAAATCATGTCCAAGTCAAGTCACGTTTATTTCTGAAGTGATTCAATAAGTCTTCACCAGTGTTATCTCATAATCTAACCATGAGGTCAACTGTTTCCACACGTGCTGCCTCAAGCAGAGACTTGTGTACACAGAGACACACGCACACGCACACACACACACACACACACACACACACACACAAACTACCTGATTGTGCAAACTCAATTCCTCACAAAAACACTCCTACCCAAACACACTCAAACACAGCTATCACACATGCAGCACACACAATTTCTGTTTTTAATATACACTTAGCAATCTAGAGGAGGAAGCTGGGGTTTTGTTTTGTTTGGATAGAGGAAGCTAGGGTCACAGCACAGGGCACATTGTCAACATCTTGTGGTACTTCTGAAGCAGTAGGGAGATAAGAGGTTTGCAAATAGGTTTAACCAGATTGCTCATCTTCAGAGTCAAATGATAACAGATTTAATATAAAAGAACAAACTACAATGTAAAAGTGCATGGCATTTCTAGCATATCATTATTTTCTCAGCAGTGTTGCATGCCTAAGAAGACTACTTGGATGAATGAAATACGTCATTTGCACAGAATGCTACCCTAATAGGTGACACGATGGTGCACCGGGTAGTGCTGCCACTTCACAGCTCCACATCCCCCAGATCAATCCCAAACTGTGAAGTTTCACATGTTCCCTCCATGTCCATGTGGATTTCCTCTGGGTTCTTCAACCCCATACCCCCCACCCCGGTTTCTAAAGATGGATGATGCTTCACTAAATGGAGTATAATTCCACAGAATAAGTGGTTTATTCACATGCTTACTGACAAGACAGGTGTGAAACACGAACAGAAAGAAAGAAAGGTGTGTGAGTGCATACGTGTTAGTGTGGGGAAAATGTCAGATAGGAAAATTAACATGTGCATTCCTGCTTGTGGATTGTCACGAATTTTTTTGCATTTCTTTTACAGAAATTATATGGAGAAAGAGAGAGAGAGAGCACTCAGGCATGATTTTTACCCTCACATGCAATACAATATCATGTTTATTCATTACAAATTAATAAAAAATTCTTCTTGATCTAAAATGCATCAAGAAGTTCCAGTGATAAGTTTGTACAACAAAGAAAGTGTTGAGAGATCAATGACCTTACTGCCTCCATATAAAGTGCACTGTACCTCCTTAAATTTCAAGTTATTGGAAGCATGTGATGTCCTGACATGAATACAGTGACAGCTCTAACCTGCATGCTGCAGCTGGAGAAATGTACTATACCGTATTGCACACACTTGCAACATGATCTCTGCCTTCCACAAACTCCCGAAATCCTAAGCATGATGTCATTCCTGGATTCCTGGACAAGTCGCATCCAGTCACTTAGTCAATACCAACTTGTCAGTAGGATGTGAGAAGATGATGGATGGTTTTAATTGAGATTTTTCTCAATTAGATAGAATCTTTACAAAACATACTTTTCACATCAGTAATTAGGCAACATGTCAGCTGTGTTTGGAAGCAATAAATGTTGTTCTTGGTCATTAACATGGTAAGAAAACAGGGCAAGTGTGCATCCCAAAGCTTGCATTCAGACAGGAGTCTCCAGTTTTGTCTCAGTTTTGTTGTTCAAAAGAGCATGTTTTGGGAGCAAGTACATAGTAGGGTTTGTACTTGCTTTGTATTTGGTCTTGGACAGAGATGTAAAACTTTAAATTAACAGAAAGTTTAGAGAATTAAAAAAAAATTAAAAACAAGCAATATTTTTGAATATTCAGTATTTTAATCTTCTGCACTATTTCTAGGCTACTATTTAAATTTAAGCAAATTTGCTATATCAACAGATTTGTTAACCCATTGTTGAAGCACATATTCAGATGACACTGATGTATTTTATCTAACATGGATGATCAGGTTTTATACAAATCTATGGAGTCCGTATGTAAAGATACATACAGTCATGTGAAAAAATAAGTACACCACATTCTAATTGTTGGGGTTTTTTTTATTTATTTTTTTTTTTTTACATATTTTGACAAGCAAACATTTGATCCTCTTTGAAACAGTGCCTATTAATAAGGTTGATACACTCTCTCAAATCACACATAATGACATTTTGTAGTAATTTTCACAATTTAAATGAACAAAAAACAGATCGGTCACATGAAAAACGTAAGCACAGCCCTACATTTATCACACCTTCAAATCCATAAAATTAGAATCAGGTGTTCAAAATTGGGTTCCAGGGATTAGAACCTGCTTAGGGAGTGCAGGTGGAACCTGTCATATTTACTGTATATCCCTCTCATATCTAGTGTCTGGTGTTCACTTTGCTATTTAGGTGTGTGATGTCATCATGCCAAGATCTAAAAAGCTCTGTACGGCCTTCAGAAAAATGGTTGTGGATGCCTATGAGTCTGGGAAGGGATTTAAAAACATCTCCAAATTATTTGAAATACATCATTCCACTGTAAGAAAAATAATCTACAAATGGCACAGATTTAAATCTGCTGCCAATTTGTCCAGGACTGGCCATCCCAGCAAATTCAGCCCAAGAGCAGCCTGTCTGATTCAAAAGAAGTCTTCAAGATCCCAAAATTTCATCACAGGATCTGCTAGTCCGTCTCGCAACGGTTGGTGTCAAAGTGCATGCTTCTACAATCTGGAAGAAATTGCATAAATCTGACCTGCATATGAGACGTGCCAGGAAAAAGCCTTTGCAAGACTACAGTTTGCCAAGGAGTGTATTGGCAAAGACCAGACCTTTTGGAATAATGTGCTCTGGACAGATATATCAAAGATAGAGTTGCTTGGCCACAGTGACAGCAGACATGTTGGTGCATGCCAAAGACAGCTTTTCAGGAGATGCACCTCGTACTAACTGTGAAGCACGGTGGTGGAAATGTTATTGT
This sequence comes from Ameiurus melas, assembly GCA_012411365.1. Lineage (NCBI taxonomy): Eukaryota > Metazoa > Chordata > Actinopteri > Siluriformes > Ictaluridae > Ameiurus > Ameiurus melas. The sequence goes on from CM022759.1 coordinate 24,152,711, forward strand.
TTGGGGTTGCTTCACTATCTCAGGGACTGAACAGGTTGCATCCATTTATTCAACTATGAATTTTGCATCATATGTGTTATTTTCAGTGCTTGAAAATAATGCGAGGCCACCTGTCCAAAGGTTGAAGCTGAACTGAAAGTGGACCTTTCAACAGCATAGCACACTAGCAAATCCACCAAGGAATGGCTTAAAATGAAGAAATGGAGGGTTATGGAATGGCCTCGTCAAATGCCCAGATTTGAATCCCATTGAAATCTTGTGCAGGGATTTGAAAGAGGCAGTACATGCAAAAAAAAAACCTCAAACATCTTAAATTTGGAAGAATATTGCATGGAAGAGTGGTCAAAAATTTCAGCAAGCCTGGTGGACAACTATGCAAAAAGTTATTTCTGCTAAAGGCGGAAATACTCGCTACTGAGGACAAGGGTGTACTTACTTTTCGCCAGAAGAACATCACATTTATTTCTGTTGAATAAATAGTTGAAAAGGCTTATTTTTCCTTGTAGTTTTGTTCAGGTATATAAAATGTTTGCTGGTTCAAATATGTCTAAAAAGGCAACACTTTCCATAGAGTGTACTTGTTTTTTCACATGATTGTATGTGTATGTGTACTCCACAACATAGTCCACAGCTTTAAAGTATTCTGGCATTAACTGTGGGTCTTAATTAAGGGTTTTATCTGAAAATGTCAACTGAAGGGATCTGTCTACTGTTAAAAGCGCTATACAAATAAAACTGAATTCAACTGCATTATTGGGTTTGTTAACTTTGCATAAACAGTGTTTAAGGGATGTATACTATCATCAGGGCTGTGTTCCTGCAGCAGATCCGCCTCTTCCTTTCCTTTCAGTCTTTCATGCATGGCTGAGATGTAAAAGCATTTTTGGCACGATGTCCAATTGAAGTAAACACGATGGAAATGTGACTTCACTGATGTTTCTCACTCTGTGCCGTACACTCATGGTAATTTATGGGATGTCTGCTTCCGCTCCTGCTCTCAGTGACATGCTTGTTCTTCACTTTGCCGTTCTATTCAGGTGGCCCATGTAAGCAAGCAAATGTGACTCAGAGTTGTGTTGTCAAAGCAGCGAGAACATCTTTCCCGAACCTGTGCTTTGTGTTGGCCCTCTGACCCGATCAGCCCTTCTCCCTGAGGCCAATGGAGCGTGGTGTAAGGAACGGAAAGCAGATTTGTGAGTGTGTTTGTGTTTGTGTCTCTGTAGGGGAGGGTCTGAGGGGAGGTTGAAGGAGTCACGCAGTTTCCAAGTCATCACTGGGACAAAAAAGCCTGCAGAAGATCAGATAGTGATGAATGAGTGTAAGGAGGTGAAAGCATTCTTTCCAGCAGTGGACATGGCTTGGCCTGTCCCATCCCCACTGATCTACTGACCCCTCGACCCAATATCATATAGATTCTGTGCTTCCATTTCCACACACACACACACACACACAAACAAACACTAATTTATTTTTTTTGGTGGATGTTCGGAGACTGAGAGTCTCTGTGTAGTTCAATATTATATCATGTTTGCAATAGAAACACAATTTCCTTATGTCAGTAGCATATCTAAAGAATAAACCACAACTGTTATCACAGTGAAGTTGATTATTTTTTCAATAACATCATGACATGAATTGTTTTATTCCTTTTACACTGCAGCAGTTGCCAACTCTAATCAGTTAACCATTTATAATTGCATTTAATGTTGTGGAACATCCATGAAACAAGTTCCTGGTATTGCTTATGTTACAGCATCTATAGAGAATCATTTCCTCTCTCTTCAATTTAATACAAAAAAAAAACACAAATTGGCATGTTACTCAGAAACTCCCTTGTCCTGAAGACTGTCCTGTGGTGGAAAACTTACTGAAATACTGACACTGGAGACTCTTTCCTTGAATGTTATATAAACATCCATATAAATTACTGAATAAGTCTTTCCTTGCTTTTTAAATCTATATATTATTAGCATTAAATTATTTGAACAGCTTGCATACAAGAGCCTGTGAATGAGTGAAAAATGAAACAACAAAGTGGTATAAGATGGAAAATCACTGACACTTTGATAAATTGCCACACTACATTTTTCTGAGATCTTAGATGCATCATCAGTACTTTCATAACTCTAACTGTTCCCATTATTACTTACTGTAAAGTGTAGCTAACTGAATGCTAAATGATACCTTTCTACTGAATGTTTAAGTGTCCTGCTTTTTCCATGTTGATTTATTTATTTATTTTTTAATTTAATGTCTGCAACCATAAAGCTTTTAAAACATGGAGCTACTGTTGTTGGAACTTCTTTTGGCAAACCTAAATATTATTATGCTTATTGAGCATTGATGTGATATTTTTGCCATTTCGGCGTCCCTAATAACACATTAACATACAAGTAAAAGTGATGTTCAAAAAGCCTTTGCACTGAGTTATATATCAGTGTACATATTTACCCTGTGTGGTTCATCATTTATAATGATGCTTCATTAAATATCATTATTAAATTTAATAATTATATCTGCCATAATCTTTCTTTTAAATGGCTAATTGCCTGAATGTGCTAGTCGAGGTATTTTAGAGGTCAACATTCATTTGCAGTGTCTACAGAGTTGCATTATTAGAATAACAGTTCAGGATTTATTAATACCACCATATTTCAGTTGAGCCATCCTATTCTATTTATTACACATTTGTCTCTAACTGCTAATCTCACTAGTATCCCAATCATAGAGTTGTCCTGTGTAACTGCCCAGACTTGTGTCTGTGCTTCTACAAGCCATTTCACTAATGTGTGGTATAATATAGCCCTGTGATAGACTGGCATCCTGCACAGGGTGACTTGTGCCCAGTGTTCCCAGGATTAGCTCTGGACCCACTGCAACAAAGCAGTTACTGAAGAGGAATGAATGAATGAATTAATTAATTAATATACACTCTTATGCTTGATGAGACAAATGACAAGCAGGATCCTTCCCCTATTGAAATACAGTAGGTTCTTGAAATACAATAGGGTTTGACATGAGCCCTGATCAATAGCTATATTTACAAGAGCAAGACAACAGAACATGTCAGTTTATCTCAGACATGAATCCCATGTCAAAATCTATCTTACATCTCCAATCGTTTGTACTTTTCTAAATTACTCTCTACAATAGAACTATAGTCATGTACAGTTGCAATCAAAATTATTCAACCCCCAACAAATCAAACATAAGCTATTGAAATAGTTCAACACAATGAATGCTTCAAGTTGTTTCCCCAAATTCAATTGAAAATGCAACTTATAATGATTTCTCCAGTCATGTATATTGTCCAGTCATTACACTGAGAACATTTTCTCATAATGGTGCTTTAAAAATGAAATAGAGACACTATTGAGAGTCGCTCCCCTGTGCTCTCTTGCATACCCATGAAAATTTTCTATTGAACAGTGTGAATGGCAGTGATGTGAGAAGGAATTGGCCTTTTCCCCTTTTCCCCACAGGCTAGAGAATGCCGTAAAAGAGAGTGACACAAAGCTAAAAGCATTTTATTTCCCAGCAGACCTTTCACTGGCCACACATTCTGGCCCAGAAAGGCCCTCTTTCAGCCAATGGTCTTCCAGGCCATTTCCTTCATTCAGAGACCTGATGCAGTTTCGCATTTGTGTCTGGTTTCTATGAGTTGTTGGCCTGAAGTTAGACTGAAATGCCAGCATGACGTGAGAATGAAAGCTCTATAAAGAGAATAGAGCTGCACAGAAACACAGCAACAGCATTTAATAAAACAGAGAGAGAGGGGCTTAAACACGTGTTACATAATGGCACAGTTCACCAATTATTCCTTTAAGCATACCGAGCATCTCTTAATGTACCAATAATACTGGCTAGAACGACATAAGCCTGGTTTATTCTTCATCAAACGTATTTCTGAAATTAACTTTTGAAAGCCAGGATCATTCCAGTGGGAGGGGTTTTGCTCTTTGCGAGATGTCTATCAAACAAGAAGACCGGGGTAGTAAAGAGAGAGGTGAAAGTGCACATTTTGTTATTGTATACTCAAATGAAATGGCAGCTTTGACTGAGAAGTTGTTACTTAGAACGATGATATAGAATCACAAAACCACAGCAATATTGGGAAAGATTATAGTTCTGACTTTACAATATTTGATTTATTAAGCAGTAATCAGAGGATCTATTCGGTATAGACTAAGCTACTACACTCAATAATATTATTTGATAATCCAGAAAGACCTCCTTTCCAGATTTATACCATTCTTGTTTCTCTATGAGCACAAAATCTTTTTTTTTTAATTGTTTACTGCTGACAAGCTGTGCCAGTCTCCTTTTAGAAAGACCTAACAAAGACAAAAGAGCCTTATCTCTCAAGGAAGTTTGCAGCCGTGCATAACGTCTGCTCCATGGACCTACACTTTTTTCCCCATCATATTTTGACAAACAGGCCTATTCCACATGATGGCAGGCCCCAGGTGTTCCTGCATGATGGCATGGTCACTAAACACTAACACTGACTCCTCAAGCATCAGCGACACTACTTTCAGATTGATGGGAAATATTTAACAGGTTGGATTCAAATATATTTTGCACTCGCAGAACACAAACCAATCTATAGATGTTACATTGTGTCTCTGACATATTCCCTTTAGATTTGTTCTCATCACAGCAGCATTGTGAAAGTTCTTCACAATTCTCTTCCTCCTTCATACACCACTACAGTCCAGTGGCTTATGGGTCATTCAGACATTTCTGCTTCAGAAAGGGACTTTTCAAACTTCCCCAACCCAACATATTTTTGACCTTTTGAAGGTTTCAAAAGTCTGTTAAGAAGGAAGCCAAGCCCAGCATAGACCTGTAACACTAGTTTATTAAGCATTAATCAGAGGAATAATGCTTCTTAGACTTAAAGCGTAGTCTGCTGCACTTTTTTTTTTATTTGATATGTTGGTCAAACCAGAAAGACCTCTTTTCCAGCTTTATCCCATTCTTCTTTTGTTGCTGACAGGCAGTGCCAGTCTTGTTTAAGAATGACTTAACAAACACAACAAATATTACCCCTATCTCTCAATGAATTGTGACTCACTGGTGTAAGTTGATTCAGGTTGGAAAATGATTAATCGTTTTAGCACCATCACTGTGGAGTTAGCTCAATGCCCCAAACATACCTTCTGTCTTCATTTTTCATGCTTCTATGAGGTCATTCAAGCTACATGTCCTGACATGCCTCTCATGCCTGTATATATGTGTGCTGATAGTGTGTGTGTGTGTGTGTGTGTGTGTGTGTGTGTGCAGTTCAGAATTAGACTCCACTTAACCCTAATCTGTCTCTTGCGTTAACAAGTGAGTCCAAGGCCAACTGCTTGGCTCCTCTGCAGTCTAAACAATATCAGCTCCAAGGTGTAACAGCCTCGTACCTTACGGGTTCAGTTTCTATGCCAGAGTAGGAGGCCATAGCGAAAGCACCCCTCTTTTCCATTATTCACAGTTTAGACAACCTTAAGAAAACATCCGTGCCCTCACACGAAGCTTCCTCCTCCTTTTAATCTCGGAGACAAAAAAGAGCTTTTAAAAATAACTAAAGAGGTTTGGGGAGGGGGGGTCTGTCTCAGGAGAACAAAGATAGGGAGGAAACCACAGAGATAGTGGTAAAGAGCTCTGTAATTTATCACCTGTTGCCCCGGGCAATCCTGCATGACAGGAACTCTGAAGCTCTGAAGTGTGTGTGTGTGTGTGTGTGTGTGTGTGTGTGTGTGTGTGTGTGTGCAAATGAATGAGGCAAGGATAAGAAATAACAGCAGATCAGTTTCTTGTCATCCTCAACAAGAACTAGTAGTATAAAGAAAAGAAATGAAGTGTAGAATAAAAAGCGACTAATTCTTTGTTTTTATTCTGCTCTAATTCAGAGACAAAACATAACTACGCAATTTTTAAGCAATCCAATATGTTTTTGTTCCATTGTCTTGTGGGACCAATTGTAATCATGGAATGTTTTTCAGAATCATTACTGCATTTGATTAAATAATCATTGTAATATTGTAGAGTTCATTGATCCTACAAGTGACTCCATGCCTTCTTCTCAAACTCTTCATAGAACCAATGGTGTATATCAGAACTGAGAACACACTAAGTGGATTGCTGGGGGCGTTTCAGGACTCAAGATCTTTGGTAGTGTGTGGTTAATAGAAAGATTCTCAATGCTTCCACTGCCACCATGTGGTGAACTAATGAAAGCATATTGCTCACCTGATAGAATTTACAGTAGAATAAGTCTATTCATGCTTGTGTTGTATTTCAACAAAACAAAGTTTTACTCCCATCTTCAAGTGTTCTTAGTGCTGGTGTTGGGATTTCATATTATACTGCATTCACACTGCAGGACAGAACAGCAAACACCTTGTCCAGGTAACTAAGCAATCTTTCTCTTTGATGACATGCTGATAAGTGAATATATGGACAATGCAAACAAACAATACAAATGGCAATATGCTCAATCTTTGACCAGTTTTAAACAACTTGTTTTTTATGTCCATTATCCGTATCTGCTTAAATGGTTTATGGTGTGAGTCTTTGTTAAGTCTTCTACTGTAGGTTTAACTTTGGCTTCATGAGGGACAGGGTGGCTTAGTGATTGCACCCCAGGGGTTGTGGGTTTGAATCCTGTTGTGTGCGTGGAGTTTCCATGTTCTCCCTGTGGCTTAGGGGTGTCCTCTGGGTACTCTGGCTTCCTCTCCCAGTCCAAAGACATGTGTTGTAGGCGTGTGTGTGTGTGTGTGTGTGTGTGTGTGTGTGTGTGTGTGTGTGTGTGTGTGTGTGTGTGTGTGTGTGTGTGTGTGTGTGAGAGAGAGAGAGAGAGAGAGAGAGAGAGCGCGCTCTGCAATGGGTTGGCACCCCAATCAAGGTGTCCCCCACCTTGTTCCCGGTGCTAGGCTCCATGCTCCCTGTGTAGTATAAACAGAAAACAGGTGGATGGATAACCGCTGTGATGTTTTACTGCTAATAAAATCCGCCTGTATTCAAATGGTCAAGATCATAAAAATCAAACCTGACTAAAAGATCCGAATCTTTTCAGTGTACTCTACTGAACCAGATGATTCGAATCACTTAAAGAACCATTTCACTCATCACTATTTTTAAACCGTGTGCATAAAACTAGCTTGCCTACAATCAAACCCTGCGACCACGCTAACACGCCTAAAGATCTCAGTCGGGGTTCCACAAGACGGAGAGCTACGACATTGACACGAAGACCTCGGAGTCGGATTGAGCTGATTCCGAGTCAGCTGGAAGCCGTTACCGTAACTTGCGTAATGACGTAAACACAGTGTGGACGCAACGTGCTCACGCACTCGGCTTGTTGTAAAACAGGAAGCGGTGTGGCGGCAGAGGAAAGTATCTAGCCTGGTGGCTAACGTCATTGGAGACTGAGTGCCGTGAAGCGGAGTGACAACTGAGTAGTTTGGGAGGAAAAGCTGTTGCAACGCCATTGACTACACGTCGGGTTTAAACGCGTGGTCGCCATGTCCGAGACATACGGTAACGTTACACAATTTCAGCAGCTCGCGAGCGCGCAGGCTAGGGAACAGTTATAGCAACATCTCCAGCTAGCTTGTTGATGCATCAACAGGAACCTTTTTGGGTTTGACAGCTAGTTCAATCCGATTAGACAACATCCTGCCTTCAGGTGCATCCGCGGGTTTAGAAAGTCTGCATTACTCCTTCGTGTTCGGCTTCACACTGCAGCATGCGGACTTGTTTCCAACCTAAAACCGAGCAGAGCTTTGGTTCTAATATAACTGAGCTGGATTGTAGGTTCTCGGAGAGGATCTCCATGTTTGTCTCATGTTCTTGTGTGTACACTGGTGTCACGGCCCAGCTGCGCTATTTACCTTAGTTTCTACTGATGAAGGTTACACCAGGAGCTAAGGTCGATATTCTTCAGAGTAAAACCGGATGTATAATCATTCTCAACTGGCTTCACTTCCTACAGCTTCACAAACACTTGGCTTGCTTGCACAGCTGATGAAAGTGTTTTGTTTTTTTTGTTTTTTTCTGACACCTGTCTCTCTTCAAAGTTTGTTTATTAAGCTGCTGAGTATATTAATAGGGTGGTATGACTGTGAGCTTGATCTGAAAACGTGTTCCTTCCAGACTTCGGATTCAACACTCCAAATATTCAGTCCACTTCCTTATCTGGATCCGCTCGGGAAGATTAGGACCGGGGCTGAATTCGGTAGGGAGGTAGATAAATGCAAGCGAGGTTGGCGAGCACTGGTCCAGAGCAGTTGTGAGTTTATGTACTGCGTTCAGTTTTGAGATTCATCCATCCATTCATCCATCTTCAACTGCTTACTCCTTTTCAGGGTCGCGGGGAAACCTGGAGCCTATCCCAGGGAGCATCGGGCACAAGGCGGGGTACACCCTGGACAGGGTGCCAGTCCATTGCAGGGCACAATCACACACACATTCATACACTACAGACACTTTAGACACGCCAATCAGCCTACCATGCATGTTTTTGGACTGGGGGAGGAAACCGGAGTACCCGGAGGAAACCCCCGCAGCACGAGGAGAACATGCAAACTCCGCACACACATGGCCCTGGCGGGCAGTTTTGAAATCGTCTACTCTAAATACTCTTCAGGTTATCGTAGGTGCCTGATCTGTTTGAATTGCGAATGATGATCTGTATAACTGTATATCTATATCTCCATATCCCAGTCACTTTATTTATAAAAAAAAAAAAAAAAGTTTTGTTAATACATGTTCAGGTTGAGGGGAACACAATGGATTAGGGGTGAGCATGTTTGCCTCACATCTTCAGGGTCGGCGATTCAAATCCCAACTCGGTCCCGTGTGCGAGTTTGTTTCGGGGCTTTCCTCCAGGTACTCCGGTTTCCTCCCCCAGTCAAAAGACGTACATTGTGGGCTGATTCGGCGTTTCCAGATTGTTTGTAGTGTGTGTGAACGTGTGTGTGATTGTACCCTGGACAATGGCTTGGCACCTGGGTGTCTCCCGCCTCGTGACCCGAGTTCCACAATATGGAAGATGGATGTTCAGGTTGAATTTGATTTAATAGTGTACTTAGTAGAACTTGCCTGTTATATATTGTCCTATTAATGCTCTTAAATTTATACACAGTCACACATGTGGTTGCTTTTTTCATCCGTACAGCTCTTGTTTTATTGCTTCATGTATTTGCCCTGTATTATAATGAAATATTCATGTAGGTATCCATTTCAGCTTGCATAAAGCCCCATCTCCTCTCCCCTGCTGAACTTGAGCATCTACAGGGAGCGATGTACGTCCTACCAAGGCACTGTAATTGTGCTATTGATCTGTTTAGCTAGTTCTCCACTCCAGATGAGGCATGCATCACATTTCATGGCTTGAGCATGTCTTGAGATTGATGTTATTTTTGGTGCACTGTAACTGTCCTGAACAAGTTAAATCTGCTGGATGTAAGGGTTGGGATTTCACCCTCACTTTGTAGAAAATGCTGTTGCAAGCTGCTTTCAGAAGCAAATGTCATAACGTGGGTTGTGCTGCATTGTTCTTGAGGACTAATTAGGACCTTGAGGATTAATTTCACAGCTGCAAGCGCACACATTTACAGATAATTCATGGCTGCACAATGTGCATTTAGTAGTGTGCTTAAATAGTACTGACACCAATGGTGTTATGGCAAGCTATTATGCAGTAGTATGTGGTTTTGGTTTTGGACGCTGCCCGAGGGTTCAGGACTCTGAGGCTATCATTCAATGCTGCAATTTCCTCAGTATTATGGGATAATTATGAGAACAATTACTTTATTGTGGGCATCAGTGTGACTGACAACCTTTTGCTTGCACCACTGTAATCTCATGCACGGTAGCCTATGATGCAGACCAAGACAAGGAGGCATAAAGATGTTTCCCATCGAGGGTGATCAGATGCCTCCGATGACTCAATCTCCCCTAATATAAACAAGTTTGAAGTTCAAAAATACACAAACGCCCCCCATTAGTCAATTGTTGGCGATCAAGAGTTTTCTAACTAAACAACTCCGCAACTGGTACGACACACATTCCGCTAAGGATAAACTGGCTGTTCAGTGAAGGGTGGAAAAAGCCAAACTCCATCATTCCTTAATCCTTTTTACTTTATAGTATTATATCGGATATCTTGTGTGCAGAACATCATTTCTACTTGGATAATGGCTGGGACCATAATATCATCTACACTAGTTGCCGAACAGGCCGTTCCAGACTCCCTTGCATGCTTCTGTTAACGGGTAAAAGATCCTCCTTTTATAGCTCTTTTGCCAAAGTTCAACATCTCTGAGGCATATTTTAATGGACTGTGATGGTTTCAAGTCCTCTAGGACTAGACCCTGCTCCCAAAGTTGCATAGTATTCAAGAAGAGAATTAGTGTGTCCCAAATCATAGGCTGTTGAAATGAGTTTCTCAGAGGTACCCGGATGGTCTACTATTTCCAGTAGCTTTTCGAAGTGTGGCTCCACGGACACTTTTTCAGCTAATGTTGCCCACAACTCCTTGCACGAGGAGGTAGGAGTTTTGTGACGGTTTGTTTCACTGAATTGAAGCATTCATTTTAGAGAGGTGTAAATGAAATGTGGAAAAAGAAATCAAGGGAAAGATAAATATATATTAGTATTAATTATATAAGAAATAATGAATGAAAGAATTTGAAATGAGGGGTTTGTTTGTTTATGGTGACAGTTTTGTCTTCCGTGCAACAATGTCCTCTTCCTTTACACGGCGTGTTGGTATGTCTCAGTACTTGCATACTCTTTTACTACATTCAAAAGTATGTACATGTTCTTCACAAAAAGAGTACATACTTTTAATACATAGTATAAGTATGCCAGTTGGGACGTAGGGTAAATTCTTTATTTTTAGGTACATTTTAACCTGTTTTCCACCATGAAAATAACCATGGTTGCTGGCATGGTGTTAGAAATACACAAATATCTTGATTGTGGTCTTTTTCCTGATTGGCTGCCTGCTCCAGCCTGTCATTATGAAGTGGGACATTTTTCATGCCTAATGTTGGTGAGATATGTAGTGATGTTTGACTTCTCTGAGCTGGAGTAGGATAAGTACATACTCAATAATCATGTTTTTTTCTAACAAATAATGGTATGTTATTAATTTCGGTTCAGGCTCTGTTATTACTCTCATTCTGTGTTTGCTTACTAAAGTAGCTCTGTTTAGTTCTGGGAAAGATGGATTCATTAAAGGATTAACAGAGAGTTGCTCGTGAACAGTCATAGGCTGGTTACATATGCCTGATGGACTCCCTGTCACCTTGGTGCTTTTATCGAGTTAAAGCACTGAAATCCTTTGTTTGCACAGCAGCTGTGTAAATACTCTCCTTCTTGCTTGAGTTGACATTAAAATCTTTTAAGCAGTCACAGCTTAGATTAGGGAAGAACACTGGCTGAAGATGCATTAGTTTTGTAAAGGTAAAGTGCAGGATCCATGTTTGTGGTACACGGTGGTTCTTCAGGCTTTTGTTAGAAATGTGTAGTCAGTGGTACCACATTAGATCTGATAACTCCAGCTGTGTTTATTTAAAGCAAGTAATAAGTAAAGGAAAGTACCACACTCGGCTCATTTTCCTGTTTACCGAGTTGTAGGTTTTTTGTTTTTTTAAAGCATTAAGTTTCCACAGTATAAATGCAGATATGCTCTTGACTCTTGTTTTAAAGTGTGTAGTGAGAAGGAGTGTCAAACCAAGGAAGCCATGATTAACACCATGCAATTTTCCATGAGCACTTAAGGTTATGTTGTTGGAGTATACATGCATACAGTAAACCTAACACTTGTACAGTAGCTTGCTTATATTACAGAAATGATCACTTGTTGCTGAACTTCAAGTTAAAGTAAACGTTTTATCCAGGCTTGTTATCACAAACAAATTAATAATGGCTTTCTCATAAAGTAAGAGAAGATATGAAATACTGAAGCAAGTTATTTACAAGCTATTTACTTACTGGGTTTGATTTTCTGCAGTGCTGAAGAAAGGAATTCGAGATTAAAATAATTTGCCTTTAAGCAAAAATTCTATATTAATACTAATATGTATATTAATACATAATAATAATAATAATAATAATAATAATAGATGTAAAAAGTTCCCCTCCAGATTAATTGATTGGTACATTTTAGATGTACAGTTCTGCAGCATCTGTGTAATAATGTAGTAATAAAACAGTGGAAAGGAACCAGGGAGTACGTACCACATAATAAATAAAAAAAATTCATCAGTCATTCAGGTTAACAAGCTTAGAAAAGGGAATAACAAGATACAGTTTGTTAATCATTATCACAGTCGTGACTTTGAATATTGCAGAAGGCTGTAACATGCAGATAAGTGCTCTAAAAAAAAAAAAAAAAGGTAGCAAACCTCTGCTCACAAAACTCAACAGAAAGCCTGTGGCGTGCACAGGCTTTCTGTTGAGTTTTGTGAGCAGAGGTTTGTTACCTCCCCCTCCCCCCCGGTTATTTGGTAGGTCAAGGCATTGCTGTGGTACAAAGATCCGTTAAATTTTTTGTATAATAAAAAAAAAGAATATTCATAATTTATTATTATTATTATTGTTATGATGGTTAAAGCTGCAAGCTGCATTTACAGGGGTCAAGTACCAAAGGCACAGGAAGTGCAATGTGGAGCCTAAAGAGCACAAAGAGGAGAAATAGAATGTAATTGAATGAATAAAAGACGGGTTCAGAAGCATAGTTAAGTATAAGACTGAACAGGAAATGAACAGCACAGAGGCATTTATTTTCATGCCAAGAGTTTGAAAGATTAGTGCATTGCTGAGCCACAAAACAAAGGACCACGAAAGACAAAACATTCCACAAACTTTTAAGAAATTGCACCACACAAGAATCGAACCCAGGAACTTTAGAAAATTGATGCGTGTCGTTTATCACAGTGCGCCACACATGTAACCACACTGGAAAAAAAACCCTCCATTTTGGATAATGATTTCAAAAGTTATGTTTTTACCAAAAAAACAACTCGAACACTAGGTGGCGCTGCGTTCAGATTTCTCAGGTACCAAGAGGACCTGCTATGAATGATCCCAATGAAATTTTGTCCTGATATGTCTGATATTTTATGATATTACAATATGTGTCAAATTTGAAAAATGGTGGACAGGACCGTTTGTGGGATCATGGAAAAATTGGTATCCATGGATTCAGCATGACCCATTGAATCCGCGGACGCCAAGATCAAAAATCTGACAAAGTATTCAAAAGTTATAAGCACAAATATTCATTTTTCAAATCTCATGACGGATGTAAGTGACACTGTTCTCAAATTCGGCATGGACCATCAGATCATGCTGCTGATCAAGTTTCGTTACGATTGATCAAAGTATGGCCGAGATACAGCCTCTGATCCAATTGTGGGTCAACATTGTTAAATTTGTGACGTCATAACTTTTGAACTTAAATGAATATCAAAATTCTGTTCGGTTATTTTTGTGTGGCTCTGATCCACTGATTATCTGCACTATTTTAGGTTCTTACCAAATTGGACACAATTTGAACGAGGAGTAGCCAAAAAAAAAAGAATACTGTACATTTTCAAAATGGTGACTACTGTAATCGGTGGAGTCTCGATGTAAGATATGGATTGTAAGCAGAAATTATCTAAAATTTCCCAGACTTCATAACTTTATAAAAACTGTTATTTTTGTCGTCTTTAAACAGAGCCCTATTTGCGTGGTTTTGTTTTCCAAGTCATTTCTGTAATAAAAATGTTTACACATTCCCTCTTTGATAAAACTCCATCAGATGGATATGATTTAACTCCTGATGAGTACCTTGTTATAAACATGGAAATACATCCATCAATTAGGGTCACCCACACCTCTCTCCCTCCCTTCCCCAATGCAAGAAGTGTATCCAAGCAGGACTAAAATTAGCAGAGCACTGCTCAGTTTATCAAAAGGTCGCTTTCTGGGAAACATCCTGTATTGCCCAAGAGAATGCTGAATGCTCCCAGAAATGTTAAGTAGAATCACACTCTGTGTATGAAATGGCGTACTATCAAAGTATTAAACTTTGCTTAAACAGGACTTCTTTAGCAATACCCGAATAAATTGTTAACTTGGTGAAGGTTTAAACAAAAAAAAAAACAGTTGTCACAGCATTTGAAACCTTTTTTTGTGATCTCCTTCATGCCTTAGCCGGCCAAGCAAACGGTAATGAATTTACCTCGGCCTGTTAACCCCGCCTACATAACATTACTAGTACGGTTAACTTTCCTGACGTGCAGTTACTTCAATCTGGTCATACCTTTTAGGTTTTTGCGCTTATGATGACGTCGAAGGTCACATGACAGTGCCACCATGACTGATGTAGTATGTCCAGGATTGTATTCATACTACACACACGCACTGATTAGTACATGTAGCATCGAATGCAGTACATCATTTTGGACACCGCCACAGAATAGGCGCTATTACCCCCAGTACGGTTATACCAAACTAATGTTGTCCAAATAGAGCTTAGGGCACTCTTTCAAGAACCACTTATTGTCTACTCTTGGGATGTCTCATCACAATAAACACTGTCGTCTGTTTAAACTAGGTCTGGTCACATCCGCTGGCAGACTGAATCCTCCCTGTGTTCAGAACGGATCTGTAGACCCCCTACTCCACCAGCACAAAGAGCTTTTGGGACATTCTGTGCTCACGCAGGTTGACCGCGACCCTGTGCTCATCTGCGTAGGCAGGGTCAAGCTCTGATTCAGTCCAGCTGCTCATCTGCAAACCTCTGGATCATATTACAAAAATGACGACATCTGCCACTTTGTTTGTGTGTTTTCTTCTGTTGGAAGATGTAGCTGAGTTGGATCTGGGCTTGAAATCTGCTTGATGAAACTACCACAACACTGCCAACATGTTACTTTATTCTGTGCTCTTTTCATTAGTCATCTGTGACTGTTTCAGGATGAATCGCTTAGCCAAACTCCTAACTGTTTACTGTGGGTCCCCCCTTTTTTAACTTTCACGGACATGTCGTCAAGTTTTGGAACAGTGCAGGGATTGCATGCTTGTTTTTAGAAACCTAGAGTCATGTGGATTAATTGTGTAAAGTAGGAAAGTGGAAAAAAATCAACACACAATGGAGATATGTAGGTGAAACTTGGATGGACAGAGAATACAGAGTGACTGCTAGCATTGTTTTTTTTGTTTTTTGTTGGGTTTTTTTTCATATTGAGTTGTTTATTGATTTTTCCCTTCTCTCTTATCTTCCCCCTGTGTCGTGGTTTCAGATTTCCTATTTAAGTTCCTTGTGATTGGCAGCGCGGGGACTGGGAAATCCTGCCTCCTTCATCAGTTCATTGAGAATAAGTGTAAGTGAATAATGGTGCTTTCTTGCATTCGCATTCTCACTCTCAGAAGTTTAAATTTCATAATGACCTTTTCAAAAGAGTGACAAACAATGGGCCCCATTTGTTTGTTTGCACAAGAAATTTGGTATTCATGAAAATCCTGTAAATTCAGAAATACGTTTGTATCCTACTCCTGAGTGTTTTAAATGTAGGCAACTCGAAACGACTTGAAATCATATCATTTGCATGGATTACTGCACATTTTGATTGCGTTTACAGCATTTAGAAGATGCCCTTATCCAGAGTGACTTATAGAAGTGCTTTATAGTTTCTATCAAAAACACACCCTCATGCTAGTTCACTAGGTCAGGGACTAAGTCATTTTATATTATTGACATTAATTAAAGAATATAAAAAAATAACTAAAGCAAGCAAACACATACCTATAAATTAAGACAAATAAAGCTCATTATTTAAAAGTCATTGTGGGCCGGTATGTCTGTGCATAGCTGTAAACCGTAAATAAACGCCTTAGACACAATCAGCGTCTCCAAAACTGTAAATCCGGTGGAGTTCTTTAACACGGTTTGGTTTTTGCAAACATTTACACACAACTTTCCTAAAAGTTTGCTAAATGAGGCCCATTGTGTGTAAACAGTATTGCTAAAAAATGAAAATCTACTGGTTTCTGATTAAATAAGGAAGTTTTATTAGCTCAGCATAAAATGTAATTTATTCAAACTGGATGTATGGTGTTCCAGTCAAGCAAGACTCCAATCACACCATCGGCGTGGAATTCGGTTCGAGAGTCGTCAATGTTGGTGGAAAAACAGTCAAACTGCAGATCTGGGATACGGCAGGACAGGAGCGCTTCAGGTAAAAGGTTATGATTGGTAGCACAGTAATAACTCTGGGTTCTCTTGATGATTGATTGAATGACCTCACTTGTTCATGGCGTCTCATAGGTCAGTGACTCGTAGCTATTATCGGGGCGCAGCTGGGGCTCTCCTTGTCTACGACATCACGAGGTAAGACGACCACTTGGAATGAAGAGCTTGGTCTGTAAGCTATTTATTATTATTGATTATTATTATTATTATTAAGCATTATAACTGAAAAATATATTTACTGGGTAATGTGGCTTCACTCAGCTGTTTGCTTCCACACTGGTAATTCAGAGAGACTGTAGTGCTCTATTCTGGAGTGTCGTATTGCTGTCACAGTAATGGCATTGAATGGAACAGTGTTGTGTAGAGTGACAGGCCTGTAATAAAATGTACAAGACCCCAGCTCGGAAAGATCTAGTTGTTAGCTGTGATCTGATACCAAATAAAAGGGTGGTGGTGGTGAAAGTAGAGCTAGAAGGATTGTCTTTTTGGGGTAGTGTAATAAATTTGTAAGGGAGGACTTCTGTGTGTTTCAATTTAAAGTGGCCATCTTTCCCACGTTCTCTTATTACCGAATCCACTCGGAGTTTATTCTTAAATGGTAAATAGTGAGTCCAGCAAAAATACCTTTCCTGATGCACTGTGCAAGATGAGTCATACTTAATTGTTGCTTATACCATAACAAGTAATAAGAATTATCCCATGATGCTGAAGTGAAGTTGTCCAGTATTGTGGTTTTTGATCATCTAAACAAGCGTCTAGTTGCCTCATTTTCCCACAAGTGTCAGAATGCAGTTCTTGTGATATGACTCATATTTTGTGTGGTCTGTGCACCCCTCCAGTCGAGAGACCTACAATGCTCTGACTAACTGGCTGACGGATGCTCGGACACTGGCCAGCCCCAACATTGTCATCATCCTTTGCGGCAACAAGAAAGATTTGGATGCGGACCGTGAGGTCACTTTTCTGGAAGCGTCTCGTTTTGCCCAGGAGAATGGTGAGTCCCCAGAACTACTACATCAAATATTTTCACATTTATCTAAGATGTAGGTGCTCTTGAGGAATTTGGTTAATTGGAGTAGATGTGATCGATAAGCCAGATTTGCCAATATTAAATCTATATAAATCTGATGAACTAACTAAACAGTATTAAAATTATGCTGAGTATATCACCCTGAGAACACCATCTCTACAGTGAAGCAGGTTCATGTTGAACATTACTCTTGACCTTTGATGACAACCTTCTGATATGCCACTTGTTATTCATCCTGTGTTCATTTAGAAGAAATGTATAATTTTAACCTACTTTTCCTGTTTTAGAGTTGATGTTTCTGGAGACGAGCGCATTAACTGGGGAGAATGTCGAAGAGGGTTTTCTCAAATGTGCCCGCACGATTCTTAATAAGATAGAGTCTGGTAAGCAAACACTCTTCTGAAAAATATCTGAATAGAAATTCTGTAGTGAGGTTACTCCTTGTCTATCCTTTAAGTCTGGTGAGTGAATTTGTATTTCTGTTCATGTCTTGTGTTTAGGTGAGCTGGACCCTGAAAGGATGGGCTCTGGTATCCAGTATGGCGATGCATCCCTGAGGCAGTTGAGGCAGCCACGGGGCTCTGCTGCACAAACCAAGCAGCAATGTAACTGCTAGGGATGGGACACCCTCCCTGTCCCTGCACACAACCTCTCCTGCTTCAGGGTAGGTTACAGTCCTTGACACCCAGTGTCTCACTCCTGTGTTCAGAACATTAGCATGGAGTTAAGAATAATAATAATAAGAGAAACACTAGACAAAGACTGCACCATAACAAACAGCTATTTCATACCTGTTAAAATTAAAAATACAATTTTCAGTTTCTCAGCATAGTATGTTTAGGCTCTGCTACAAAGCACACTGAGTCCCGAAGGTCTGATTTGCAGTTATCGCTTATCTATGAAGGTTTTCAGTTACCCATGTCAGGACTTGTCTCTTTCTCTCCAGCTCCAGGTGTGTCTGGGTGTCATCCTTTTCCCCCTTAAACCTTCTGAAACACCTAGAAACATCTGGATCGCTTTTTATGAAGTCAATCTGCAACCTGCATCTGCAACCACTGAGTTTGTGGAGTGACCCAGTGGTCATGGAAGGGCACCTCTGATCGAGTAGAGGGATGGTAAAAGTGGTGTGGAGGAATCTTGCAGATTTAACCTTATCCTGTGATGTGTGTGTGTGTGTGTGTGTGTGTGTGTGTGTGTGTGTGTGTCTGTATACACAAACACACTCGCATTGTTCGTGTAGAGTAAACAGTCATCAGCCTAATCTCTGTGCACTGGGCTGAAGTGTAGATAAAAACATTCTCTATATTTCATACAACGTCCCTGACATCAGCGCATTAGTTGACTTGCGTATTCCCTGTTTAAATGAAGGCTTATCCAATTCCTAGTAAATATTCTTTAAAATGCCGACAGGGTGGCTGGCTGAAGCCAGTCGAATCTAGTTATTCTAGTTTATATCTGCACAGACCAGTTTTGAAGAAAGTTGACCATTTCCATGAATACCGCAGCATTGCCCTGGCTCTGAGGTGATCTTGCTTGTACGATACAATCTCTTTTTAGTGTGGGTGCAGTAAATGTAGGCTAGGCCTTCTATTTCCTATAGATCGTTGTCTGCTATGCACCAAGATAGAAATATTTGCAGCTGAGAACTGTAAGCACAAAGGGGAGGGGGTTGATCTCTCCCCAAGAATTGTGAGTGATCAAGATCTAGTGCATATCAGTTGTTCACTGCAGAATGGCTTGTGTAGGTTATCACACTGATATCTTAACCTGCAGAAACCACTTTGCACTGGCTGTGGTGTTATCCAATGTATCTGGCTGTGTTATTTATTGATATGAAACAAGCCACTAACCTTCTGCATATCGAAAACTTTTTTATTTTATTGATTTATCTTTAAACAGAATGTGATAGTTTAATGTCTCCAAGCTCCATGGCCCCAAAATATAGCACTCTATTATGTTGAAGTTAAAATGCTAGGAATTGTTGTTTTTTTTTGTTTGTTTGTTTGTTTGTGCACAGAAGTCTCGAATAATACTATCCCAAAAGATTTAGGAGGCTTTTTTGCACTGTGTGATACGTTGAGAACCATTACACATCTCAGAGACCAGAAATCTTCACAAGGCCACTCGACTAGGGGAATGGCAGTATGAATGGTTAGATGTTTGTTCGCCCGCTCTCGCGCACCAAACCTTTTTCAGCTTCTGTGTTTTAAATATCGTCTCTGTGATTATGTGACTGTTCTCTTTCTGTTCTTTATTTTATTTTATTTTTTATTTTTTTTTACCCTCTCTGCAAGTGCACTTTTTGACTGTTAATATACTGTACCTATAGAATTGTAAAATTTGCAGTAATCAAAATACTATATAGTGACCATTATTATAAGGAGTAATCATTCCTTACTAAAAAATAATAATAATAATTGAGCTTAGTCCAGTACTATTCCAGTGGTCCAAAATGATGTTACTATGGTTACGCCTAGGTAGTAAAGTGAAGATGGTGTATTGCAAAATACTGAGCAATTTAGTTTAATTCTCACACTGCCTGCATGGCCTCGGTTCACTGACTTCGTCTGTGCAACTTGAGGGCTAGAAATCATTTAGGGGTTATATTTAATAAGGATTTAACTTCTATCTTACCTGTTCTGAAATGTTGTTGTACTATAACTGGGCATTTACAGATAATAAATCACTTGACAAACAGCATTTCTTGACAGTAAATTGGCACACGTGTTTTGGCAGATTGATTTGTTCCTGTAAATTACACTGGAGATCATGTGTATATGACTCAAACAACGTGAGCTATATGCTTAAGCATATTACTGCTAACCAAAAAATGAAACCTGGTCTTTTTGTGTTGATTTTGACAGCAGTGTGTCTGATTGCATCGGTCTTTACTCTGGATGTTTAAAGACTTGCCCATGTACTGCAGAAACTCATTTGTTGCTTAGCAACCAGTGTGGTTTTTGCTCACCCATGAATACTGTATATCTGAATCATCCATGATGTAAATAATATTGAACTTGTCTATTGGATTGTTTTGGGGGAGGATGCTTGTTACATTTTAAGGTTTAACAACTATAAGTAAAGATTGCTTGTTTTTTTTATGTTACACAGTAAGTTTCTTGTCAATTCTTTTTGGTCATGAGCTTGTGACAATGCGCTAGGGGTTGCACGACCCTTTATCAGTCGACCAGGAATTCAGAAAATTCAATCTAACTGTCGTTTCTATAATTCAGGACATTTTGGCGGTTTTATTCGTGCAGTTCAATGCTGTCTATACCGCAGGACAGTTGAATTCTTAGATCTGATTGGTCAGACATTATCGATTGTAGTTTTCTGTAACCGCAGCACTGACAGTAGTGCTGTCTGAAAGGCAAATTATAGTTTGTAAAATTCTAGGTTTATAAAACATTTTCTATATTAACAGCTAAATCATAGGAACTTGTCAGACAGTCCATATAATTTAGGCCTAATAATAAACGTTATAAAACCTGCTGTTCTTTAACAAACAAAAACATTTCATCAATAAGGAGACATTTTTAACAAGTGATTTAAAAAAAAAAAAAAGTATGTAACTATAAATTGATTATGAATTGAAACGTCTTTTATTTGGGTTTTTTTTTTAATGCAGCTGATTGAAATATTATAAATATTGGTTCATTCATTTTTAACTTTAGCTGCTTTCTTAGTTGTGGTCACTTTGGGCAAATTTTTTTTATTAATATTTATATTTTCTGAACATTTTGTTAGAAAATATTGTGGGCAGTATAATTAAAATCAAACAGTCTTGTACACAACTATACTTAACCATAAAAGTGATCTGACAGCCCACATATAACTTTCCTTTAAAGTAAAAGAAAATAAAAGTCTTTTCCCAGTGTAGTCTTACACATTGTAAAATTGTGATATATATATTATTTTTTTTTAATTAATTAATTAATTTAAAAAACTTAAGTACATTTAACATGCTTTACATACCGGCTGCCTCACTACTGGTTTCTCCATCGCCTGCGTGTTCGACATCTCCAGTGATGCCTAGTGAATTTATTAATCTATACAAAGCCTACCACACACACATACCTTCTCACTACATTTGGTAAAATATCCATTTTCCAAAAGATGTTTTTATTGATAAAAATAAAAACAAGTCAAATCCTTAGAGGTTTTATCGTGGGGTGGGGGCAAGCTTTTGCTACTTCAGGAAATGTTTGCTATAAAGATGACCTCCTTTCTGTTTTTGCTATTCTTTTAGCCTTTTTAATACATGTTCAGAAACTGAATTAAATGTAGTCTCTTCCCATTAAAGCATCCTGAGATATTACATTAAGACAAAAATATCCCAGCTCTAAATTTACTCTCAGTAAGAAGTAGTTGTGTGTAACATGTTTGTTTCAAGTTTTAAGTAATTATTTGCTTCACATCATGTACCTATTCACCCCCTTTAAACTTGACTTTAGATGATGGATCCATTCGAGATTATAGATCTCCTGAATAATCTCCGTCCTTCACCAGTAGATGGCGTTACAGCACAACAAAAGTGTAAACCTCCTTTCTCTAGATTCCATACTCTGGGCAAATCACTAGTCATTGGCAACTTAAATCAAAATGGATTAAAATTATACACCAAATCCAACATAAACAACAACAATCATCAATAACACCTAATTTTGATAATTTTATTTCTCTTTCCTTTTTCATGAGTACATATTGATCTGAACAAAGGGAATAAAAACACATTACCTTCACTCTGCAATCTCACAAGGACAAGTGCATAATATATTTCAGATGAAAACAAAAAGAAAATGACATTGAAAAGATAAAAACTAAGACCGATTAAAAACTTAACGTTTAATGGAGCAGAATGACGGACTCTGATTAAGCTTAGTCCAGAGCTAGAGAGCTAAAAGTACTAAGGAATGATCATTTCTTGCAGGTAATGGTCCAGGCCTAAGCTTAATCAGATTCCAGAAAACTGGTCCAAAGAGGCTCGAGGCTCAGCAGAGCTGTTGCTATGGAAGCGTTAGTTGGGAGCAGAGCCACAGAAATTGGAGATAAAAAGTAGATGCAGTCTTTTGTTGTGTATTTTTCCCTGTGAGTGCTGTAAGATCTGTTTGGCCTTGCTGGCTAAACAAGCTCCCCATCACTGTCTGCCTTTGTTCATTCGCCCAACACGCAACAATTACTGCTAACAGCCCGACTTCTTCAAGGTGTCTTAGATGCCCATATAGCCAGTGGGCTTAACGCTGTACAGTTTGGGTTTGACTGTGTACATGTTGGTACTGGTAACTAGACAAAAACCGAGAGACATTTGCCTACTGGAATGAACCTCATTTCAGCCCATACGAGTGAATTAAAACAGATGAATATAGAGATAAATGTATATACACACAAACAATACAAAAATTCCCAGAACTAATGGTATTACTCAAATTGTTTTTGATCCTTTTTATACAAGATTGCATACAGGTCTCAAATAGTTTCTCAGAAATTCCAGTTTTATAGATCATGCTGGTTATTCAGCAGTTTAGTGTTAATGGGCAGGGATGAATCAGTCAGAACCTTGCAACATAAAAATACAGCCAGGGGAAAAAACCTGAGACAATACTGACTACAGAAGCCTCACAAATATGCATGTCCAATCTTGAAATTCATTGAATTATAAACTGAATGCACTGAGAAAGAGCAAGGGAACGTCATAATCAGTGCCATTTTACAAACGGTAAAGTTATACTATGTAAGGTGTTATGAGGCATTAAAAACATTTTATACACCTGTATTCAATTGATAGGGATCACTGAATTAGGTCTTAAATGAAAAAAAAGCTGCTATTTAAACACCTGGACGTCTGAAAAGGCAGTTGAAGAAATCAGGTGCAAGCTTTCATGTCGTGCTTTTCATTTTTCAACAGCATTGTGAAGCTTTTATACACTCAGCTGCTTAAAAATCATTAATATCATACTGACTATATGGTTGGGATATGATGATGATACTAAATCTATCATTACGGATATGAAACATCTAAATACTGGCTTTCAGCGGTTGGAATCCTAAGCTGCTGCTGCTGTGGTGGGGGATGTGGTTTTAATATTGGTTTTAAAAAAAAAAAAAAATTAAAAAATTTTTTATTTAATTTAATAATTTATTAAAAAAAAAAAAAAAAAAAAATAAAAAAAAAAAAAAATAAATTTTTTTTTTTCTTCAGTCCTGCCCTGAAGAAGCTATTTCACAGAACAGATGTTTACATATAGTCCACGAGACATTGTGAATTTACACAAATGAACCAGTTCAAAAGTTTACAAACGCTTGATTCTTAACACTGTAAATTATTACCTGGGTGATCAAAGTGAGTTTTTATGTTTTGTGATAGTTGTTCTTTAATCCTGTGTTTCTCTTAAGGAGTTAAACTGTTATGCAGAAGATGCTGGAAAACCAAAAAAATGTACAGAACCTGGAGGATTTTTCTGCATATTTGAGTCCTTTCCTACAGCAGCTATATGATGTTGAGATTCGTATTTTCACACCGAGGACGACTGAGGGACTCGTACACAACTATTACTATAGATAACCATCACTGATGCTCAAGAAGGCAACACTATATATTAAGGGGGGTTGGGGGTGTAAACTTTTGAACAGGATGATCTTTGTAAATGGTTATTAATTTTGTTTAGAGCACTTTTATTTTCACTTAGTACTGCAGTTCAGAACATGTTTCCCCTTAATGCATCGTGATGCCTTCGTGCGCATCAGTGAATGTTTTTAATGCAGTAGTTGTGTACAAGTCCCTAAAAACAGGATGGCTTAACGGTTTGCCTCGCACCTCTGGTGTTGGGGGTTCGAATCCCGCCTCCGCCCTGCGTGTGCGGAGTTCACATGTTCTCTCCATGCTTCGGAGGTTTCCTCCAGGTACTCAGGATTCCTCCCCCAACCCAAAGACATGCGCTGTAAACTGACAGGCATTTCCAAAATTGTCCACAAACGGGTGTGTGAATGTGTGTGCGATGGGTTGGCACCCTGCCAGGGGTGTCCCCCACCTTATGTCACAAGATCCCTAGGATAGCCTCCAGGGATCCTCCCCTGCAAGCATGTGTAGGATAAGCAGTATTGAAGATAGATGGATGGATGGATATGTTGACGTTAGTAAGGAATAAAGTACGACTGGCTGCGCCGTCATAGGAAAGTAATCCACGACTGTGCAGTTTGATGAAGTTGATTATTTTCCTGAAGAATTTTCTGCCACAGCAATTTGCCAACTGTAACATTTTTTGTATATTTCTTAAGGAATGAAACATTGTCCTTTTCTATCCGTTTATAGTTATGAATTAACGTTGTGGAACGGTCACGAAGCAAGTTAGTTCCTGTTATCACTCACATTGCTATAGAACAGCTATAAACAGCCTCTTTTTTGCTTCTCTCTTGGAGTTAATAAGACTAAAAAGGCACAGCGAGTCATGCGACTGAAAAACAGAAAACTTCATTATATATCAAAGACATTTTCTGCTGTTGAATAACACCACTTAAACACTTAGTGTCATTAGTGTTAGATTCTGAACAGCGTGCTCCATACAAGTCCCTGTGTATGAGCTGTTACTATAGAAACAACAACATATTCGAACGAGTGCATAAAATAAAGCTGTGGACGTGAACTACAGCCAGCATCACCGTCAGAGCTGCCGTTACACACAATTAAAGGTCAGGTGTTGACGATTACCATGATATAATATTTTTTGCTGCATGACCAGCTCAGTCTCGAACGAGTGCTGCCAATCCGACGCAACAGACAGAGATATGATGAAGTCCTTCAGTGTCTGATTATACGCGAGGATTGTAATCATGAGCAGATGGGCTGTTTTCTTTATCGCCCTTGTCGTTGCTGCTGTTGGTGTGGGCGCAGCTTTGTTAAGTCTCGTCCATTAGGCAGTTTTTAAAAATACAATCAGGCAATTAGCGACAGAGAAGCTGAACGCAATTATCACAGGCTCTTCTTAATTACTTACAGTTTTCTCTTTATATGAGGCCTCCTCCATGCTGAAATGGGGTGCATGTGCTTAATTGTGTGATTGTTGTAATTATGCTTCGAATATCTGTTGCCATGGTAATCCTATGCTACAGGCACAATATATTTTTTGCACTGCCTTATTTTCTAGAGTACACAGCCTCAGCATTATCTCGGGGTCATGCTAAAAATGTGAATAACGGTCACTGTTTTCGTGCGTGTTAGACTGTGGGGTGTTTTGTACTCACCTTGTAGAAATTGAAGACCAAATCTAATTCACACACATTGTGGAAATATTCGTTTAAGACCTGTCGAAAGGTGAGAATCATAATAAGAAACCATGTGAAACAATGAACAAATTAAAATGCCACACCAAAAACATTTCACACATACTCAAGAAAATCAAATATCTAAACTTTTGAATTGTTCAAGGTTTTAAATCGCGGCCATTTTCCTTGTAGCATGCAGAGCACTGGGCGGTTTTGTGACATGTCTATGTTAACGGTGCAGCCAGTGATTTTGATAGAAGTGAATTGAAGTCCCTCTCTTCAGCGTTCCATCCAAAGCCGCATGTCAAATCTTACGTAAATCAGGTCAAGGCTGTAATGCACAAATGTTAGTGATGGTGAGAGATGGCGACCTTTCTGAATCGACACAATATGGCTGACAGGACAAGAGAGAGACTGCGTCTTGTCCTGTTTTTTGGGGGGGTTTTATTCTAGTTTTTGCAGGCTGGGGTAGAGTTTTTCTTCTGAGTAGATATTTTGGTAACAGCCATTACTGAAATCCCTTTACATCCCTATACTATGCAAACGTAAAGGCACTTTGGCCTGAATCATTTCAGTCAGGTGTTTATTTAAAAATGCAATCTGAGGTCGTACAAAGTGACTTTAATCTTTAAAGTCTAACGTGCCTAATTTTGTTGTAAACAAAATGGTCTCCTACAATAGATGTACATGCATCCAAGATCCAAAAACACTTTCATGTGCTCATAATTTAAACTGCAGCATTAACTCCCGCCAGTGTCACAAACGACTCGTTCAATGATCTGTTCTAAAAGATTCATTCTAAACTCCTCCTTACAGAGAGCATACTCTGCTGATGTCCCAGCCTGTTGTGATTGGTCTACGCGGTCAGCATGTGTTGAAAAGGAAATGCCCACTACCATAGCGAGTTTCAGCTCGGCTGTTCGCGAGCAGCCGGTGAAGACCAGAGGCGGGGTTTTTGTTACAAACTACGTAGGGTAGTACAGGAAGTAAATCTGGAATCACTAATGACTCGTTTCAGCTGTTCAGAATCGCTTCCTTCTTTCAGGAGTCAATAACCCCGTTTGTCGTGCGCTTTGATTTTTGAAACTTTACATTCACAAACAGCTCTATAACACACTCCATGAAATGTAATATTTGAAAAGCCATAACAGGTGCACTTTAACAACGCGATCATAGCAGGATAGCAGGCAATTACTTTAACAACTACAGTACAACGTCATCCACCATCTTGTTTGTTTTGAGTTGAATGGGTGACATGATGAAAAATATAACAGGGTTTTTGAATATCTAAGTTTTCTCAACCACACTAAAACATGAAAAACAGCGTTTTGGGAGAGCGTTTTCGAAAAGCTCCATCTTTGCTGGACACAAACGCAGTCTCAGGGTGGACAGAAGGCCAAAACGTAGAGAAACAATTTCAAACTGATCCGGAATAATGTGGATGAAGCCTTAAGGAACTTTACCACTTTGAACCTCACATTTAAGGAACTTTTCTAAGTCACACACCACGCGAACTATAGTGTTATTAACTGTAATACAGAGAAGATCTTTTTATCCCCTACACATGGACTAAAGCACCATCCTTCCCTCTTCCACATACACAAGTTCACAGACGCCCATGATTGTCTAGTGTCGCTGTGATTGACAGGCGAGAGAGTATTCCATTCATCCCACCCAGTGAGCAAAATCAATTTTGCTCCATTGTTTCTCGGTCGTGGATGGCTGTGGCATCGTCGGGATTTGAACTCTTATCTCCTGACCGTAGGGTAATGTTTCTGTATTGCGCAAACTTTACATTTGTTTGGACAGTGAGTAAGACCAAACAGTACAAAGGAGACTTTGGGCAGTCAGGAACCCTTTTAACTTTAAAATCATTTCCATCACCCCAATTCATTATATGAATGTATTACGTTATTTATTAGAGCCATAGAGCTTTATTTATTTCTGAACTTTCCACCAACAGAACACATTCGGTCCAAGCTGATTATTTACAGACTACTTGTTTTTGAGCTTTTGAGGTTTAGATTAAATCCATGAAATTAGAAGAATTCAGTAGGGCATATAACTGATAATAGCTTGTGAATTCCACCTCTGTTGTAAACAAACAAACAAAAACAAATAAATAAAATCATGGACTTTGAAAACGTCTGTGTTAGTGTTTCTCAAACTGGACGCTACATGAAGTCCCCAAAACTGTATCAAAGTTGTTTGGGTTTTTTATTATTATTATTATTCTGTCCATTAATTAAATCCTACTCCAAATGTGTGTTGTAAAAAATAGTACACGTTAAACATTTTTTAATTAAAATGTGTGCCACCCAATCACAGTTCAAGGCCAACCTGCATCATTTTAATGAGTTATCTGTAATATTAAATTAGGTCTCTTGTACATGCTGGGAAGTGGAGCTGGTGAAGCAGTAACACTTCATATCTACAAAGAGCAGCCTTCAACTAATAAAATATTGAAGAACGGCTGCTCTGCACAGCGATATTTATCCTCCACTAGGAGTAAAGGTTATTCTAGGGCGAGTGTAACAGGGGAAGAGATTTGGGAGTCGTGTACAGAGGAAGTCTCAGCATTCCAGGTCACTGTGCTCTTAAACTGCTGGACAGTGGAAGCACTCACACGGCATTACCAATGTGGCAACACGCTGAAAACACACATTAGTGCAACACAATGTTTTGTTCAAGTCATTTTTGTAATATTAGACAAAAATGAGCACTCGGAGTGGTTTCTAGATCAGGGATGGGCAATCTTATCCGGAAAGGGCCGGTGTGGGTGTAAGTTCAATCCAGCCAAGCAGGGGCCACACCTGATTCCACCTGTTTAATCAGTTGATCTTGGCTTCTAACAAAATCAGGTGTGGCTTCTGCTTGGTTGGAATGAACCTGCACCCACACCAGCCCTTTCCAGATAAGATTGCCCACCCCTGCTCTAGATGATAATTTGACTGTTGCAATCCAAATATACAATTTATTTTAATCTCTTATGACACCGCAGCTTCACCTAGAAATGTAAAATGAATTAAAAAAATGTTATATAATTTATTGCAAAATTGAGAAGTTTGTATTCAAGTTAGAACTTGTTTTTATAACTGACTCGGAAGCATAAAATCAACTCACTCGTTCATATATGTTTAACCGTTTTGTTTGGTTGCATCAACCTCGTACAGTGACGGCGTACTGAATGATCCAGTTTGCTTAATAATTAAAAGATTAACATTGATTACTGTGACTAAAAGGCAATCATATTCTGTTAAAGATTTCTACAGTGGAAGGAACGTAGGCTTATTAAGTGAAATGTGAAAGAAAAGGATGATGTAAAATGTTGCCAAACCATTGTGAGGATTGTGATTGCAATATTAAGCAAAGGTAACTTTTACCGCTTTATCTATTTTTGTGTAAATGTTAAATACATTTTGAGCCATGCCATGACCGTGTTTTTCTAGCAATATATTCTGTGCAGCTCTATGAGATACTACAGAAGTATGAAATATTTTTTAAACATTTAAGCGTCAACATTTCTGTAATTAATCGAATACTGTAGTGAGATGCCACCGGATTTTCCTCTGCACCGAGGTACATATACTGCATCATATTTGATTTTGTGCACTACTCCTCAGCCTTCTTTTTGTAGAGGGTGTAATTCATGGAACTCAATTTGTAGTAATAAGTTATAATTTTAGTTGTGATGCTGTAATGGTATTATCTGCTTGTGTTGTACATTTATTTTTTGCTTCGTTTTTTAAACCTCGGAGACAAAGTGGACTGTGATGACAAGCAAATAGAAAGAGCTGAGAACTGGTTTAAGACTTACCTCCACAAAGTTATGAATGCCCTCTAGGTAGGCCAGGTTATTGTCAGTAACATCCACACAGATACAGAAGTACAGACCAGCGTAGCGTCTGTAGATGATCTTGAAGTTCCTGAACTGCATTGCAGAGAAACATGATCAGATGTTCTTATTTACCACATAGTACAGTACTGCTGTTTGTGTTTGCTTTTTTTTTTAATGTTTGAGTAATTACAATTATGTAGATTGGTGTTTAGGGTCAATTTGTTAACACACCATTAAACTCGCATAATAATATATAAGCGACTTTCTCATTACTTTGTTTGGTGGGGGGGAATAATCCTCTAGGCTCCATGGGTTTGAGCTCTTCATATCTAGCATACAAATTATTACAGGATCCTGACATTTTTAGCTACATAACCTGCATGTAAAGCTAACATGTTCGTTATAAAGAAATGTGTAAAGGTGGTGTTAAAATATTTTAAATATGAGAGCTATATTGCAAGCTGTTAGGAGGCCGGTTAACTCTCTGGAGTGGCAGGAGGGCGTGGACATGTGTCCCCACAACGTTTTTGAATAGTTTAGTCCTTTAAAAATCTTTTTTATACTACTACTACAGAACACAAACGGATCTGAAGCCTTTTCTAAAAACATTACTTAAGCTGTTTTGTGGTGATACATTCACATTATTGTATAAGGAATTTATTTACAGAAAACATCAATCCTCATATTGTTGCATGTAAGAATAAATAGGGAGGCTTTATACATGCTGTAGCTGTCATTATAAGTGGGACAAAACCACGGAAACTACATTTTAATAACCACAAAGCCTCCAACCCTTCCTTGGATGGTGTGTTTATAAAAGATAGTGTGGATTTAAATAGAGTGGAAGTTAAAGTGGAAGTGAGATGTGTTTTCTGTGAGATACAGTACATCCAGACGAGTAAAACCACTTCAGAAACACTTTCGGTGCAAACTGTAATCCCCATCGTCGTTCTTTTTTCCAGGGCTTTACCCCATGGATGTTTCTAAACCGTATGTGCATACATATTCATAGCTTCGTTTTTTTCATCATGTTAAAGGAGTAAATATGAGTTTTCTTTATTTATTTCTGTAAAGTTGCTTTGGGACAATGCCCACTGTTAAAAGCGTTATACAAATAAAACTGAATAAAAAGAACAATAGAGCGTGATGTAGAGGGCGCGCTAAGAAATCCGCAATCTCGTCCTTTTCATTGTCTGTCGAACACAAGCTTCAGAGAATCCTCCAAAGTCTTTGGACAAAAATATTTTCCTAGAAAACAATACAGATCTAAGCTCTATAATAATAGTATATTATTATAATGTTCCTTTTCCTCCTGGCAGCTTTACGATCTTACAGTAACTGATTCACGTCAAATCCGCCATCTTCAATTAGTGGCTTCCAGCTCACTGCGTTTACTCACTACATAGGGTCCAGCATAATGACGCTATAGTATGCATTGCACCATGTGCCTTGTTAAACGAGATGTGAGATTCGGTCACAGAAAAGAATATAATATTTGTTTTTCCCCCCTTATATTTTAATGTCATCTGACAACATCTGCACTAGCATTAAAGTACACAAACGTAAGCATTCACTACAATCAACACATTCGGGTTGATCAGCACGATTCCTGCAGATTTACAAATGTCTCATACTCAGTAGGAACCTTATGAGCCAGGTTTCCATCCACGGAATTTTATGAGTTTTGGGATATCGCGTTAAAAATAACGCTTGATAGATACACCAGATGCCAATAAAATCAACTGAAGCGGATCATTTGTTTTATTCGATATGAAGACATTTACCGAATAAATTCCTCAATGAGCATTTTAAAAAATATATATCATGTGACTTTGCCTCAACAAATCGTGTGATTTGATAATTGGCTCAGAAAAGAATAAAAATGGGGGCAAGCGAAAGGTATGTTTGGATAGATGACTTTGCGCCAATTTCCCCCGGAAGTGACCGTTTTTGTTCGCTTGAACACATGGGATGGAAACGGTGCTTTATTCGCAAATATTTTATGCGATATTCCAATTTTTCGCACAAGTTAAATTTGCAACTTGGATGGAAGCATGGCTATAGACACTTTAACATAAAAGAAGCTATAGACCCGTTTCTTTTTCTTTGCATCAAATTTTCCAAGTGTAATATACATGTGCATCACTGGTCATCACCATACCTACTCTGGAGAACCCCTCCTTTCACAAGTATTGTTAAAACCAAGAGAAGCACAAGGCCAGGGGACAGATAGTTCTGTTTTTGTGAAAAACATGAAAGCGCACCCATTATGGTTTTGAAACATACCTAATTTTGTTTCAGAGGTCTCATACAATATACTTACATGCATCCAAGATCAAAAAACACTTTAACGTGCTCATAATTTAAACTGCAGCATTAACTTTTTTCCCCCAGCATCATAAACAACTTGTTCAATGATCCGTTCTAAATGATTCATTCTAAACTCCTCCTTTCAGAGAGCATACTCTGCTCTGAATGGTCAGATGTGCCAGTCAGTTGTGATTGGTCTACCACTGTCAGCGTATGTAGAAAAGGAAACGCCCACTACCATAACGACCTACCTGTTCAAGAGCAGCTGATGATGAGGCGGGGTTTTTGTTACAAACCTACGTAGGTTAGTACAGGAAGTAAATCTGGCATTACCGACGACTCGTTTCAGCTGTTCACAATCGCTTCCTTCTTTTGGTTTGTCGTGCGCTTTGATTTTTTGATTTTTTTACATTTGCAAAAACAGCTCTATAACACACTCCATGAAAGGTAATTTCTGAAAAACCATAACAGGTGCAATATAAAATGTGGCCAAACTGTTACTTTCCCTCATCAGTCAACTACCACAGGTCACAAAATCCAGGAGAACATTTGGATCCCGGTGCTCACATATCCCGGTGCTCTTTAGAGGAGGGATTAAATCTAAGCAGGGAGGCAGAAAACGAGAACATTACCTCTACAAAGTTGGTGTGTTTGGCATCTCGGACAGTCACCACGGCATGAACCTCCTCGATGAGCTTCTGCTTCTCGTCATCGTCAAACTGCATGTACCATTTAGCCAGTCTGGTTTTCCCCGCTCGGTTTTGGATCAGAATGAAGCGAATCTACAAAAGCAAAAGAAAGAGAAACACAAACAATGTGGATGAATGAAAAAAGTCAGGGTGTGTTACTCAGTGGCTCACCACAGAAGACCTGATCATGGATGTATACTAATGTACACTGATCTGGGAGAGCTTCTCCTGCACAGATCTGGATCTGATAGTCTTCACATGTCCATCAGGATCCTTAATCTCTTCAAGAGATAACTAATACAGAACAACAGGAGATAACCGGGGTACATTAGGCAGGAAGTTGGTTATCGACTGGAGAGCTAGTTTATGTAGCTTCGTCTATCCTGAAATGAGCTGGTCGTTGGCTCTCATCATTTTTACACACCAATGTTACCATTAACCACGAAACTGATTCAATTCAACACTTCCTTCATTGTCATTATTATTCCTTTGATCTTCACATTAGTTAGCAAGGCTGCTAACGTCACCTAGCCTAGACGAGCTGCTCTGGACGCTAGTTACTAAGGACATAGAATCAAACTTACCATTTTTCAGATTTCCGGTATTCAAATCTAGCTAAATAGAGCTAATTATTCGACTTTTCTGTAGCTCTGCATATAAAAAAAAATACAT
Source organism: Ameiurus melas (assembly GCA_012411365.1). Classification (NCBI taxonomy): domain Eukaryota; kingdom Metazoa; phylum Chordata; class Actinopteri; order Siluriformes; family Ictaluridae; genus Ameiurus; species Ameiurus melas. The sequence continues at coordinate 24,185,749 of CM022759.1, forward strand.
ATATATATATATTGAAGAAAGAGACCTCTGATGGGCTGGCCTTTCCTGCCGCTAACCTGTTATTACCCCGACATAGGACGCTAGAGGCCTGGAGAACGTATGGAATTATGGGTAATGGAGTTTTATAACGCCAGTCTTCTAACGGCAGCTGAAGAGAACTAAGCAAACTGAAAACTACAAGTACCATCTCCTATTGCACTCTATGAAGTGACGTTGGCGGTTGTAGGATCATGTGAGAGCTTACGACGTTCTGTATGGGAAATGTTTTGACGCTTATTTCCGTTTAAAGTTGATGTGGTGTTATTTTCATTATTATTATTATTATTATTATTATTATTATTATTATTATTAGCGGTATTTCGAAGAGATACATATTGATATCAAATCTAAGCGTTTTAAAAGAACTTTAGATATTATGGGCGTGTTGTGGTCACAGTGAACATGTGGGAGTCTAGAGAAAGGGGGGAATGTAGCCTATATTTATTTATATATTTGAAAATAAAACTATTTTGTCTTTTTACACGTTGTGTGATGATTG
>CM022759.1:24191286-24201286 GCA_012411365.1 Ameiurus melas
CAGAGATCCTCGCTGAACTTCTGGAGTGAGTTTGTTGCACTGAAAGTAAAGGGGGCCGAATAATTTTGCACGCACCACTTTTCAGTTTTTTATTTGCTAAAAAAGTTTAAAATATCCAATAGATTTCGTTCCACTTCACAATTGTGTCCCATTTGTTGGTGATTCTTCACAAAAAATAAAAATTTTATATCTTTGTTTGAAGCCTGAAATGTGGCAAAAGGTTGAAAAGTTCAAGGGGGCCCGAATACTTTCGCAAGGCACTGTACATACATACATAGACACACACATTATATGAAATATATACACGCACATAGAAAATCTAAATTCAAACCCCATTGCAAATCAAGTTTATTGTAAAAAATTTACAGACTTTCAGCTGTTTGCAATGAACAAATCAAACAAAAGCAATTGGAATACTTCAACACAATGAATGCTTCAAGTGGTTTCCCCAAATTTAACTGAAAATGCAACTTATAATGACTTCTCCAGTTTCAAAATTATTCAACCCCTTCCTGCCAAGCATCTTTACTACTTAGTAGAGCACCTTTTTGCTATTATGACCTGCCGCAAATGAGATGCATAGCTTCTGGCAGCGTTCCTGAGGAATCTTTGCCCATTCCTCATGAGCAATGTCCTCCAGTTCAGTAATATTTTTGGCTTTGCATGCTGCAATCCCCTTCTTCAAATCCCACCAGAGATTTCCTATGGGGTTCAAGTCAGGTGACCGATCTTCCAGGACTTCTTCTGCAACCAGGCCTTGGTGGAATTTGAGGTATGCTTTGGATCATTGTCCTGTTGGAAGGCCTAATGATGCCAAAGCTTCAGCTTCCTCACAGACGGCATGATGTTTTCTCCTAGGATTTCTTGATACCAGAAATTTTCCAGTGCCAGAGGATGCAGCCCCAGAGCATCACCGAACCACGACCATGCTTGACTGTGGACAGAGCGTTCTTTCTTCATTCTTCTTCCTCCAGACATACCACTGATCCATCGTGCCAAAAAGTTCCAACTTCTGTGTCTTATTTATATGATTTTGAGCTGATTTTTCTTGTGTTTTTGGGTCAGTAGTGGCGTACATCTTGGAGTCCTGGCATGGAAATCTTCCGCGTTTAGTACGCACCATACTGTGCTCACTGAAACCTCAGTGCCTGTTGCCACCAAGTCTTGCTGCAGGTCTTTTGTAGTCACTCGAGGGTTTTTCACAACCTGCCTTCTTAGAAATCTGCTTGCAGCCATTGATTTTCTGCCCCGTCCAGGTATTCCATAAATTTTCTGCCCCTAGCCAGTACATGTATTTCATGTGTTCCAGCTCAAGCACACCTGGTGCAACTAATGAAGCCCTTGATTATTTCCATCAGGTGTGCTTGAGACAACACCTGTTTTGCATATTTGTGCTGTTGTGATGGATTTTATTCAGGGGGGTTGAATAATTTTTTAAACTGGAGAAATCATAATAAATTGCATTTTCAGTTGAATTTGGGGAAACCATTTGAAGCATTCGTTATGTTTATCTATTCCAGTCGCTTTTGTTTGATTTGTTCATTGCAAACAGCTGAAAGTCTGTCAAATGTTGACAATAAACCCGATTCGCAATGGGGGTCGAATAATTTTGACTGCAACTGTATTTCTGATCACTTGTATGATTGAAATGAATTACTACTCAGCAAGAATCATATGGCAGCTCGATGACTCACTGCACCGCTCTCTCCAGTGCTCTCCAGAATGATTAATGTCCTTGGCTGTAAAACACATTTGAATTCTGAAACTTCATTTTCATAACCAGCAGAGCCTTTGGGGACAATAATCTGGACCCTTGTTTTGTGCCATTGATTAAAGCAAGATTTAAGTGCTGTAATAACGGGAGATCGGGGCTAAAGAGGTCTCCTGAGGTATAGCTCAAATACGTAAAACAAAAGAACAAAGTAAAATACATAGAACATAGTCATTTCATAATGTATTAAAACGCAAATGTACATAAATAAAAATAGAAAATAATACAAAATGTAAAAAAGTAGACATATATCATCAATACTATAACTGGTGTCTTTATTATTATTATTATTATTATTATTATTATCATTACTATTATTAATACTAATAATGCTATCCTAATCATTTTAGTAATAGCCTCATTTGACTATTTTTTTTTACCAGGAAAGGTGCATGTAACGTACATTTCAAGCTTTATTCTGTAATGTATTTACAGTCCTTAAAGACACAATATATCCACAGGTCTAAGTGGATCTACATTAAAAACTATACACTCATTAAAGTTACAAAAGATAAAGGCGACAATGACATTTAATACTAGGCCTCCTACAAATAATGAAAAAAAAATGTAGAAGATTTTTATTATTATTATTATTATTATTATTATTATTTCTGTTGTTAAACCATGTTCTGTAGGTGGTCCCTTTCATAAGCTTTTTGAAAATTTGCAGTGTTTAATTGGCTTTGTGTATTTGTGTGTTTGTGTGCCACACATTGAGGCTGCGCACTAGTCTCTCTCTGTGTGTGTGTGTGTGTGTGTGTGTGTGTGTGAGTGTGTGTGTGTGAGTGTTGTGTGTGTGAGTGTGTCGAGTGGTCGAAGGGAGGAGAGGCTGGGAACGGGAGAGGATCCGCCATTATTGGGAAGCTGAAAAACCCCGCACTTACGCACACACACACACACACACACACACTCCGCCACAAATGAGTGTATTTTGCGTCGCGTCAGCGCGGATCTGTTTTCTGCGGATAAAAATCTGCGCTCTGGTCGCTGTAGAGTTTTAGTCCAGTGAAACACTGCAACGTTCACAACAACATCAGAAAAGAGGAGACTGGGAAGTCGGGATGTTTTCTGGGGCACAACAAAGGAAATAAGAAGAAGTGGTGAAAAGAGCGTGCTGGACGCAGGGAACACACACACACACACACACACAACCCGATACCAGTCTCTCTCTCTCTCTCTCTCTCTCTCTCTCTCTCTCTCTCTCTCTCTCTCTCTCCCCCTCCTCCTCCCTCCTTTCCCAGCAGAAACACAGGGAGAGATCCGGACATTCCGGCTTGTTTTTCTCCACTGTGTGATTCGTCTGTTTCTGTTTCACTAACAATAACAGCAACACGGCCACTGAAACGCTCTGAAAACTTTGTTTCATGGATTCATCACTGTGAGAACTGACGAGTATTGTTAGACGGACAGCTGCAGGAAAAGAAAGAAAGAAAAAACAGAGGGGAGATAATGAAATGAATGTGACTCGGGGAGAAGAGTTGTTTCTGCTGTTCCTGAATCTAAAGGGAGAGAAAAACGAGTGAAAGAGTCGAGGAGTGGAGAAGACAGACACGAATGCTGTGGTATGTACCAGTCTTTTCCTTTTCTTGATTTTCTTTCTTTTACATTTTCTTTTTTTTTTATTTTATTTCAACAAACAACACTATAACCTCCCAGTGAGCAGTTCCCCACTACACTGAATTTGTCCACCAGGTCCCATGGAGAAGTGAATGTGTGTGTAGGGCACATGAGAGAAGTGTGTTCTGGGTTTGGGATCAGTCATTCCTTTTTTCCTGCAGGCTTTGCAAGGCCCTTTAACGACATTTTATGGCTGTTTTACTTCCTTTCTGTGTGCCTATTAAAGTGTAGGGCGATTCTTTTGTTAGATCTGGTTCGTTGGAGTGTTTTTAAAGAACAGCACTGGTGTTACTTTCAGTCATGGCTGTCATGTGTACTAATGGGAGAAGGCAAGAGCCCATTGTTATTTCTAATAGAGTCCATTCACTGATGTACTGTAGTTAGATTATACAGGATTTGGCAACTCGGTATAGACATGTGTACACATATATAGATAAAACAATTATTTATATATATATATATCATTTTCCAGCCCTGTTGTAAAAAAAACAAACCCAAAACACACTGTTTCTTGTGTATATGTTTGTATGCATATATAATTAAATATATAATATAAAACATTTTTTTGGCCTTGTATGATTATCAGTGTGTCAAAGTTGGAAAGACAGAATTACATTGGATTGTCTGTCAGCGATCTGAAATGTCTGTCAATTGCAAAGACAAACTCTTTTTCTCAGTCGGAGTTCCACGTCCTTCTGTATACGTATTGAAAAGGTTTCACTCAGTTTCTGTTTAGAAACGAATCAATCGTCCAACTACAGGCTTTTACGTCGAGGAGTTTTCTTTTCTGGATGAAGTGTTAAGGGTGCATTCCTTTCGCCAAGGTACTGACGAGCGAGTCTCATTTCTACACAGGCCACAAAATTATAATATCCTACTTTCACTTAGCAAGGTCACAGTCTGTCTCTTGGAAAGTGCGACATTTACTTGTCCTGAACATTTTCAGTCTAATCATGTTTTACGCAATGTTGAGTACAGGTGTTTGTTCAAGTTAGTGTTCAATAGCATGGCCTTAGACTTTGGATGTTGGTTAATAACTTGTATTTGGTCCAAACGTCAGCACAGGACGAATGAGTGTCACGTTCTTGTAAGCATTCGTGTCATTTTTAAAGACTATTTGGCCTGCACAGTATCTAAATATGGTTTACTGGCAGCCCTGCAACTCTGAGGGAACACGGAGAGGAGTTTTGCACGTCAAAGTCTGAGGAATTTGTTGACCAGAATTAACGGAGCAGAAATGAGTCCATGTTCCTCGGCTAAGGTCATGCTGTCAAAAGTTTATCAAATCAGGAATGACGGATAAGGGAGAATAGAATGTCTGCCCAGTCAAACTTTTTCACAAGTAGTACGCTCAGTGCATGTGTACCAGAAGGAGAGAGTGATCTTTTGCTTCAGTCGTGCAATTGTAAATTGTTCATTGGTGGGAAATATCCTCAAAGAGCAGTTACTGTTTAGTTCCTTTTTATGCAGATACTGTTAATTAGTTTTCTTCCTCTGTTGTTTTTCATGAGATAAATTTGTGCGAGTGAACAGTGAGACTGCTTAACCATATTCTTCCATCTGGCCAAGCATTCATTAAACAAAAAACTGTTGTGGCACTTATGTAATTTTATGAAGATACAACATAAGGTGTTGGAATAGGTGTAATATCAGTGTGGAAAGAGATAAAATATTCGCTTGTACATTCTACATATACCAAATTCATAATTGGGGAATGTTTTACTAGAGTATGGATATGAAGACGGATACAGCAAGTTTGTCATCTTTTTTTTTCTTCTTCATTCTATCAATTTGTCAGTTTTCTCACATGCACATACAAACCCAAATATTTGCTCCTAACAATACAGGGGGTATTTTTCCCCTCCCCATCATGACTAATATGATGAACAACCTCAAATTAGATTGGCCATTTGCAAATATGCTTTTATATGACCCTGGAATATTACTGAAGTTCTTTCCCTGTTCAACATTCTGTGCTGAGTTGGTTTTACAAGGTGTAGATCTGTGTTACCTGACCACACCTATGCTTTTGGCATGTTCTGTAGAGTAGTAACCAAACAACATATGACTGAAATGGTTAATCTAAATTTCAAAGCAAAATTTAAGCTTGTTTACCACTGGCATATTTCTGCCATATCCTTTATTTCTCTGGTTGGCTCTCCGTGATACAGCAAACAACTTTGAGCCATGAAAGTGGAATATTAACAGCATGTTCCTGTTTTATTGTGAATGACCTTCCAGGTCTGCACATAGTTTGTACACCGTGTTCATTTAAGGGAAAAAAAATGCAATTTTCCAAGCAGCTGTAGTTGTAAAAAGATTTCAGCAGGGAATGTAAGTGTGTGTTTTAAGCATTACTTGATCCACAATTGCAATCAGTGTTCTAGGAACAGTTTTTCTCTTTGAGTGGCCTGATGAAAATGCGTGATAAAAGGAATCAGAGGCTTATGTGAGGTTTAATCTCTCATTCCTCAGCTTTATCTGTATCTTGCTTACAGTTATTCCTGCTTGTGTGCACTTCAGTTACCCAGGCAACTCACACTTGAGTGTTTACAACCAAGTTGTTCAGTTTGTGGAGTAATGTTAGTGCTGTAAAAGACTTTGTCATAATGAGTCAAATATTAAGGCTTTAGGGATTGACTCAAGCATTAATTAAACCATTTGTTGGCTTGCATATGGATCTTTTCCATATTTGTTAAAAAAAAGCCATTTGCAGAGGCAAAAGCTGCTTTGGTGCATCCAACAACCCAATGATCTGTGAATAATCCTGAAAACCATTATTACTATATAATATTTACCTCATCTAATGTCTGCCTGTTTATCTGAGTTATTTTATTACCACTTATCTCATTACCTGGTTACTTTAGAATGATATTGTTCATTTGGCTATCCATAACCTCTAAATGTCTTATAATTACTGGAGCGGTTCAAACATATTTAATACTGTTTTAGGTGTTGTCATTCCGCCTCCACGTGAGCCAAAGCCGCCTCATTCAGGTCAGGGAGTCATTCGGTTTTTCATTCTGAGAAAGCAGGTGGTGGCCTGTGAATCTAGTTCATACAAGTCTTGACCGCACCCTCACTCAGTCTTTGCCTAGTCTCAATTTCATCCAGAGTTTAGCACTTCTGCTAATAGACTTCCATCAACATCAGACTTTATGTATGTGTGTGTATGTATATATATATATAATATATATATATGAATGTTTATGGGTTTACATAATGTAAAATTGAACAGATATGATTTTAATTGGGCGCTTGTGTTCGATAAAGCAAGGACCTAATTTTAGCTGCTTTAGAATATCTACCCCAGATTACACTGCTCCTGTTCTGAATGGCTGCCTTGTTCAAGAGTGGATTACACTAGAAAGGAGCTTGCATTTTGTAATGAGGAGCTGAATTTCCATTAAGAAATCTACTGGAGTTGAATGGATTCTCCTGACACCTCCCCATGCCTCAAATCTTTTGATAACACATTACTACCAGGGAGTGCCGTGCAACAAGGGGATTCGATATGAACCAACATTAACAGCTGATATTGCTCTGAAAAGGCTACTAAAAAGCTCAGAGGACACTAGAATCGATACAACGATGGTCATACGACTTTAATGGGTATCACAGTCCCAAAAGACCAGATTAGAGCTGGTGTACGAATTCACCACAAATGATCACATCTGCACTGGTCTTTTGGGGGAGGGGTACAGGGCACTCTGTGCTCTAAAGAAAAGCGGCTATCCATTGTCGGAGTGTTTCAAATCACCCGCCATCGGTCTTCGCAACAATGGAGGGCCACGTTGTTTTAAAGAATGGTGTCCATGGTGATGTGCTCACAGGACATGTGGACGTTGTGTAGTTATGGCCTTCTTTGCAATGCTGCTTTCCTTGTAACTGGTGTCAGCCAAGACGTAGAGACATGTACAGGCCAAAAACTAAACGCAGTGATGGTGCTTTAGAGGGCAGTAAACACAGACACTTTCTGTGTTTGCATTTCCTGAAGCTGTGCTGGTGCACTGGATTGGATGATGAGTTTTGTCAATAATCTGTCCCTTCTGCATTCACTTGATGGCACTGTGTGTCTCATAGTGACTCAGCATTTTATCTGTGGACAAGAGGGGCTTTAATGGGTAGAAAGTGCGAGAGTGGAAGAAACATAGAGCAGAGATGGTGTGAAGGAGAAAAGAATATGTTCAGGCACAGGCCGAGCCCTGGTTCCACCCCATGCAATAGATCTCTGTTGCAGGTGTGTTGGGAATTTTGCTCACGCCAAAAATGTGATGAGGTATGAATGCACTGTTGTCATGGCCACCTCCCATTTCCGCCCTGTTCTTAGGGTATAACAGCTGTGATTTGCTTAGGCTTTGTATTATTCTGTTTAACGTTTAAGCTCTATAGAAAGCTGTTCAATGGTGTTCTTCCAATGGTTTCTTTCTCTTCCTGCAATATTTCTTTCTTCTCCCCTTGGCCACCTTTTCCTCTTGAGTTGCTCCTGTAATTTTGCTCCTGGTAGGATTCCCCCCTTCAGCGCCACCATTTCCTGCAGGATATCCACCAATGATGCCCCTGGTAAGGGGAGGTGGGAGAGAGACGGTGTGTGAGCCAATGTTCAGACTGTAGTATGAGCAAGACTTAGCTGGATCTAGCGCTCTCTGTGGGAGATGTAACTAACAGTGTTGCTCATCTCTTTGCTTTATACTTCAACATGATACCAGTCAGTGAAGGCTCAAATAAATCGTTCAGTTTTCCTCAAAATGGTGATCGTTATTTAAAAAGAAATGCTGTGAAGCCGAAGGTTGTTTCGATTCTCCATCTTGTCTGGTAAACAATTAATTTCTAATCAGTGATGAATTTTTGATTTGATGGAGATGAACAGTGGCTGTGCGGAATTCACATATTTACCTCTAGAGTTTGATGACTTAATTGTGACTGTCACTCCCACCTGCCTCTGTGAGTGAACATGGTGGGACTGTAGTAGTGGAGTGTAATTAAAGATGGCAAGTTTAATTACTGGTAGATAGAAGGTAGTTGCATGATGATGAGGGAGGGAGGTGGGGGGGAGGGATCTAGACAAGAAAATATTATATACATGAGACTAAAGGCTTTGGAAATTTTTCTGTACATGCATGATCCAGAGCCATGATTTCAGTGAGAGTGGCGAGCAACATTTAACCTGAGATTTTCTTAATTCCATGCAAATTAGGTACAACGTGGTAAAGCGGCAAATCCAAATGATTGGACTGAACGATCGAATGAATTCTGTCCAGATATTTTGTTTGTAGTCCAACGTTTCTTCAGTTATCTACTCAAAACCTTAGTTTCTAACTGCAGTTAATTCCCATTTACTGTTTGATGTGCAAAATTGAAAAAAACAAAACAGTCATGTAAATGTGTGGAGAATGATTATGAAGAAAAATAAAGCTTGTAGGGAAGTTGCAGAGATTGTTAGTGTCTTTGGTGGGTGTACTTAACTTGTTTTGCTAATCTTCCAATGAAGCTGGTATGAAGCCCACCACGTAACATGTAACTCAAACAACCAAATCTTCACACTGATTAGTGCATTATTTCATTTGTGTTTAAGTATATTTATTAAGTATATCAAGTATATTTAATTTGTGTTTAAGAAACTAGTTATCTTAAGGAAGAATAGAGAGCTGCTCCCATTTTCAATAAAAAAACAAACAAAAAAAGTTGGACATTGCTACATGCCCAGAAAAGAAACATGACAAGAGACTTGAGCGACTCACTTCCCATGATGAATGCAGGGTCAGTCTAAGCATCCCATTCCAAACCCTAAAAGTAAAATCTTCACTTTTCTGGTTTTTAGCGTGTACTCAGGCTGAGGAGTGATAACTTGTCAGAAGCAATTGGGCTGGTTTCACAGTTTCAGGCGTGAAAGGTTGGAGTATTTGCATCAGCATGGTATAAAAACAACCTCTCAAGAGACCACAATTTAATCCAATAAGGAGGACTAGGAAGGATCTATATATGCAATTGTGTGCGTGTGTATCACCTTTGAATGAAAGTTTCCAGAAGAGACTGCTATCTGCGTACATTTGTCACTTCTCTCTTATCACATATGAGAGACATTTTTCACACCTCTCTTATCTCATGCCCGTCTAGGCCACTGGTCAATGACTAAGCACGGCTGTGTGTAAGGGTGCCGGGCACGGTAGCATCGATCGACTCAGCAATGGCTTGTCAGCCTGGCACCATATAGCTAATGATGTACTCGCTGGCGTGGGCAATCTGGGAAAGCAGCCATAAAACCGAGAGGCACAGTGGCAAGCGAAGATGAATTGGCTTCATATAGGGCAAAGAGTCAAGTACTGTCCGGACTGGCAAAATGCTTCTCTCTCTCTCTCTTTTAAACATTCCATTTCTTCTAACAATGCAAGAGGAAATAGATTCCTGTTTATTTAGTTCCACCTCCATTAGCTGCTAAAATGTTATCTCTACCATCGGCTTGAAGTTGCCTCTCTTGCATGGTTGTATCCTGCCCCCAGTGACTTGGTCCAGATACAGTATGTCCTTTTTGTTTTTTGTTATTTTTATTACTATTTTTTAAACGGCTGTTTGGTTGACCTGTCTGTTTTCACATTTGTAATAGCTTTTTGC